>RJWJ010011000.1:0-45516 GCA_004363605.1 Indri indri | reverse complement strand
AACCTCAAACTCCTGGGCTCGAGCAATCCTACTGTCTCAGCCTCCCGAGTAGCTGGGACTACAGGCATGCGCCACCATGCCCGGCTAATTTTTTCTATATATATTTTTACCTGTCCGATTAATTTCTTTCTATTTTTAGTAGAGACGGGGTCTCGCTCTTGCTCAGGCTGGTCTCGAACTCCTGAGCTCAGAACGATCCGCCCGCCTCGGCCTCCCAGAGTGCTAGGATTACAGGCATGAGCCACCGCGCCCGGCCCACTTAACCAAAAATTATATGTAAGGTGATGTATGTTAATTAGCTTGATTTAACCATTTCAGAATTTGTATATATCAAAACATCACATTATACATCATAAATATATGCACTTTTTGTCAACTATACCTTAATAAAAATAAATAAATTTTCATCTTAAGAACAATGATTTTTTTTTTTTTTTTTAAGTTTTGAGACAGAGTCTTGCTTTGTCACCCAGGCTGGAGTACAGTGGCATGGTCATAGCTCACTACAACCTCAAACTATTGGGCTGAAGTGATCCTCTTGCCTCAGCTTCCTGAGTAGCTGGGACTACAGTGATGCACCAATATGTTCTGCTAATTTTTCTATTTTTTTGTAGAGACGCTATGTTGCTCAGGCTAGATTTGAACACCTGGCCTCAAGTAACCCCCCTGCCTCAGCCTTCCAAAGTGCTAGTACTATGGGCATGAGCCACGCTGCACCCAGCCATTTTTTTTTTTTTTTAATGTTAAAAAGGTTTTCGTCCCAGATAAAGAGGGAAAAAAACCCTTTGTTGTAGTTGTTTCCCCTCTTATTCTTTGTCCTTGTAGATTTTATGTGTATACTGCCACTGCCATTCTAATGGAGTTATGGAGGGAGCAGAGGTAAGTGCAGGCGTTCAATGTATCATTTTCACTGAAAACGCAAGCTTGTTTCTTTGGTATCTTGTTTAAACACAAAACGTAATAGGTGGGTGGCTTGTAGCAATTGCAAAATGTTGCTACAGTAGTAGAATTGTATATAACATAAGTTCATTTTTGTTTCTGTTATCCTCAATGATTAATGCCTAACATATAGTTTGCTATAAGAGAATGACATCTGAATGACTGGGAATTTTGCAGATGGAATAATGGAAATTTAAGTCATTAAGTAACTTAAATGTTCCTTTTACATATGTGGAAACTGACACTCGGAGAGCAGAAATGGCTAATTCCTATTCATTCATCTCTAGAGCTAAAACTCAATTTCTTCTCTCACGTTCTTTTCCTTTCCAGTATCTTCTCATTAAAGTGACTGAAAGTAGAAGCCATTTATCTGTTACTTATGCCACCCAAATGTCCTATTGATTTTGTATAGGCTTTAGGTCCCAGTCATTTGTAGAATTTTTTAAAATTTTATTTTATGTTTTTATTCCTGTTAATGTTTGGGGTCTAGGTTTCAGTAAATTTTAAAACTTGAGAAAATTTATGTCTTACCGTTTAAAGATGTTTATGCTTTAAAGAACTTATATTGAGCATTTATAAGATTTCTTTTTTCCTGTTATTCCCTTTGTCTTAGTGGGTTCCAAAAGTTCTTTGTGAGGAGAATGGAAACTCTCTCCTGAGTATTATAGCAAGTAAAATTATTTAGAACTAATCAATATACCTGTTAAAATTTTAAAGTATCATGGAAAGGGGAAGCAGGTGTTGTAAAAATGTCAAGGTTTCTTTGCAGAAGTCCCTAGAATGTTTTTTGTTTTTTTTTTTGTGACAGAATCTTGCTCTGTTGTTGGGGCTAGAGTGCCGTGGCGTCAGGCATCAGCCGAGCTCACAGCAGCCTCAAAGTCCTGGGCTCAAGTGGTCCTCCTGCCTCAGCCTCCCAAGTAGCTGGGACTACAGGTGCGCACCACCACGCCTGGCTAATTTTTTTCTATTTTTAGTTGCCCAGTTAATTTTTTCTATTTTTAGTAGAGATGGGGTCTTATTCTTGCTGAGGCTGGTCTCAAACTCCTGACCTCAAGTGATCCTCCCACCTCCGCCTCCCAGAGTGCTAGGATTACAGGCATGAGCCACCACATCCGGCCCATTTTATTTTTTTGATGAGAAGGAATTTCCATTCTGGTTAAGATCTTACATCCTTTAGTCTCTATTAAGCTGTCAATTAAGACCATAAAGACCCAGATACCAAACATATTTTAGGATTATTGAATTCTCTCTGAATGATCCAGCTCTTTTTATCCCACCCTTCCCCAGAACCCCTAAAATGTTTGAATGTCATTGTCTTTTGTTGCTAGAATAATGATATAGTCTTTGCTCTCTTTGGTAGCAAGGAAAGAATAGCTATAAAAACATGTACAGCTCTTGCCAGTTTATAATGCACTTACACATATTTTCTTATTTGATCTTTGCAGCACCCTTGGAAGGCAGTATGATGTTATATCCGTTTACAAATGAGGAAGTAGGGTTCTCGAGACATTAGTGAGTTGCCCAAGGTCACACCACTAATAAGTGGATGACCTGGGCCTTAAACTCTAGCCTTCTGATTCTAAACCTAAGGCTTTTTTAATCTTTCATGATCTTATGCCTCTTATAAATTAATAGATCCTTCTAGTATCTTATTAGATATGGAAGTCAGTCAACAGGGCTGGCGGATTCCTAAAACCTTTCTAATCCTAACCACCATCGAGGCATTTAGGGGAGAAAATTTCTAATGTGGAGCTTGACCAAGACTTCTGGATCTCTTAAATATCATCGTATTAATCCCCAATTTTTTTTTATTTAAGAAGGCTAAAAAATATGAAACATTTTGTTCTAAGAAAAAAATTTGTGTGTGGAGGGTTGATAAAATTACAGTTTGCAATGGTAAATCCCACATGAAGGTTTTAGTTGAAAAGAAGTACTTCAGAGCTGAGTGCAGTAGTATGTGTCTGTAGTCCCAGCTACTTGGGAGGCTGAGCAGGATTGCTCGAGCCCAGGACTTCAAGGCTAGCCTGGGCAACATAATGACACTTTGTCTCTTTAAAAAAAATAAATAAATAAGTACTTTATAAATGTTAGAAAGCATATTGCCTAAGAAGTAAAATTTAAGATAAATTTTAAAAATGGGGTTCTGTATCAGTGATTCATTCTACCAGCAATGTATATTAATACATCCTTTGTGTCATGTACTATGCTTTGTCAACAGGACACAATCAATAATGGATGAGAAACAATCCCTGCCCCCAGGAAGCTCACAGTCTAGGTTGCCATTCCATGTATGCTGTGTAACACCACTTCATAAACCCATGGACCACATTTCTGTTTAATGGTGAAAAAATATTTCAATAGCTTATAGAAGATCAATCCATTTGGCAAGTGACAGCACTGCTATCATCTAGATTATTCTGAACTACAAAGTGTGTAAATACAGTCCTAGCTCCCTTTGTGTTTCACAGGAATTAATAAATCTGTTTTTCAGTTTCTGTGCAGAGGCCCTGAATTTCACCTTAAACCGTTATTGAGAGCTGTAAATGAATAAAACCCATAGCGCACTAATAATGTTGAATCTTGGAACAGTGAAGTCAGCAGATCTTGAAACTTTTGTTCATGCTGTCTATATTGTGCACTGCAATGTAAAGTGTTATATGTTTCTTATTATTTACTCTGGATGATACATACAAAATTTTAGAATTTTCAGTTCGAGTGGGTCTGGAGATCACATAGTTCATGAGTGGCAGCCTGAAACCCAGGCTTCCTGATACCTAGCCTAGTTCTCTTCCTACCAGGCAATGCTGAGCTTCCTAACTTAGCAGCCAAGAGAGATTTAATTGTAATTGCTGATTGTGGTCTCCTTAAAATTTTATACAAGGTTTCCTTATTTAGCTGTGGATGCATGTAAAATTTTTCTTTATTTAGTTGTGTGAGTTTCCTCTGCCTTTGTATCTTCCAAGGCTTTGAGCCTGTTTTAACTTTGATTAGATGACTGATCATTTATTATTAAAAATAATCATTTATGACATTGACTTAAAAATATGTCGTATGGCTGGGCGTGGTGGCTCACGCCTGTAATCCTAGCATTCTACGAGGCCGAGGTGGGCAGATCGTTTGAGCTCAGGAGTTTGAGACCAGCCTGAGCTAGAGCGAGACCCTGTCTCTACTGAAAAACTAGAAAGAAATTAGCTGGACAACTAAAAACATATATATAAAACAAAAAATTAGCCGACCATGGTGGTGCATGCCTGTAGTCCCAGCTACTCAGGAGGCTGAGGCAGAAGGATTGCTTGAGCCCAGGAGTTTGAGGTTGCTGTGACCTAGGCTGACACCATGACACTCTAGCCTGGGCAACAGAGCAAGACTCTGTCTCAAAAAAAAAGAAAAAAAAATGTACTTGTAGACTTTCTACCCAAATGCAAAGAAAGCATCTAACTCAGGTTTCGAGCCATTGGTTCATTGGCAGTGACAATGAGGGTATGTTTCCACTCCACAACAGTCAGCATTAGATTATCCTAGATTATCACACTTGCCTTGCCTACTGTCAGGGCTGTCTGGAGGCATCTGGGGGATATGTGTGGAAGCATTCTGAAAACCATAAAGTGCTATAACAATATGTTTTGTTCTTATGCATAAATCTTCTAATTGTATACTTGAGACTTTTGATCATAAGGCATTTTGCTATGCGAGCTAATATTTTGGGATAGGCCAAAAATGTGACTGGGGTCAAGGAAAGCACTTAAATCCAGCAAAGCCTTGCTGATAGTAAAATCCTGGAGTAAATGGGTGGTGGGAAATAAGCCTAGTTTGTTAGTGCTTTAGGATGTAAATGGAAATCATAGGTGGACTTGAAAATTTTGTCCATGTTTACCATCCAGCCTCTTCATTCTTTCATCAGTATTCATGGAGCACCTGGTAAGGACTAGGCACTTTTTTAGACACCAGAGATGTTCACAATAAGTAAAACAGAATGCTATTGCCGTCCTCCAGGAGCTTATAGGAGAAGGCATTTATAGACAAGGTACAACATAGGATAATACATGTTTGTATTTTGGAATGTGCCACATTACTGAGCTTGCTGATAAAGGGGTAATCTTGGTTAAACTTATTTTCTGATTTAAATTTATTAATATTCTCTTAGTCAACTTTTTAAACTTTAAAAAATAGATTCAGTGCTTTTTGCTTTGTTGGTAAATAAAAGTTTAAAAAATGAAAAAATAGCAGCCAAGCACGATGGCTTACACGTGTAATCCCAACACTTTGGGAGGCCGAGGAGGGAGGACTGCTTGAGACCAGGAGTTCAAGGCTGCAGTGAGCTGTGATAGTGCCACTGTACTCTAGCCTATTTGCCAGAGTGAGACCCTGTCTCAAAAAAAAAAGAAAAAGAAAACGAAAACATGTATTATAAAATATATATAATATATTAAAATATTTTGAGATATAATGTACAAATATATTTTAAAATATATAAGCTATATTTGAAAAATATATAAATTATATATTTATATGTATTTTTAAGATAACAGATCTATTCTACTTGGTAAGGCATCTTAACTTTCCCTACCTGACTACATTAGTATTAGAGAGTTCTCAAAGAAACGGCATTGCTGCTATCACCTTGACATTAGTTCTTGGTGCTAGTATTTCTTAAGAGCAGAAATGTAGGCTTGAATCCTTGCTCTGCCTCTTATTAGCTGAGGAACTTGTTTGTGCCATGGTGTCCTCACCTGTAAAATGGGAATAAAAATATCTACCTCATAGCTGTGAAGACTGAGTGAGTTAATATAGGTAAAAACACTCAGATGAGTGTCTGGCACATGTTAAAGGCTATGTAAGTGCTATGGAAAACAGTGTGGAGATTCCTCAAAGAAATAAATATAGACTTACCATTTGACCCAGCAATCCCACTACTGGGTATGCACCCAAAGGAAAAGAAGTGATTTTATCAAAAAGATACCTGCACTTGAATGTTTATTGCGGCACAATTCACAATTGCAAAGATGTGGAATCAACCTAAGTGCCCATCAATTCATGAATGGATTAAGAAAATATGGTGTGTGTGTGTGTGTGTGTGTGTGTGTGTGTGTGTGTGTGTATGTATACCATGGAGTACTACTACTCAGCCATAAAAAGGAACGAAATAATGTCATTTGCAGCGACTTGGATGGAACTGGAGACCATTATCCTGAGTGAAGTGTCTCAGGAATGGAAAAACAAATACCGCATGTACTCTCTAATAACTGGGAACTAATTGATGGGCACAGAGAGATGTAAAGATCATTGGAAATCAAGAAGGGGGGAGGGGTAAAAACCTACCTGTCAGGTACAATCAATACTATTTGGGTGATGGGTATACTAAAAGCCCCAACTTAAGCATTATAAAAGATATCCATGTAACAAAAATATTTGTACCCCCTTAATATTTTTTCTTTTTTTTTTTTTTTTTGAGACAGTCTCACTCTCTTGTCTGGGCTAGAGTGCCGTGGCGTCAGCCTAGCTCACAGCAACCTCAAACTCTTGGGCTCCAGCGATCCTCCTGCCTCAGCCTCCCAGGTAGCTGGGATTATAGGCACGCGCCACCATGCCTGGCTAATATTTTTCTATTTTTAGTTGTTTGGCCAATTTCTTTCTATTTTTAGTAGAGATGGGGTCTCGCTCTTGCTCAGGCTGGTCTTGAACTCCTGAGCTCAAATGATCCGCCCGCCTCGGCCTTCCAGAGTGCTAGGATTACAGGCGTGAGCCGCTGCACCCGGCCCCCCCTTCATATTTTGAAATAAAAAAAATTTTCTTAAAAAGGCTGTATAATAAGTGTAAATAGCTATCATCATCATCATCATCATCATCCTCGTTGTTATTATTTGGCAGAGTAAGAGTAAGTGGGTAAGGTTTCAAGAATGGATTTTCTTCTTTTCAAGCCCTGAAAATTGCTCTAAACTAAAGGTAGAAAGATATAGAAAGGAAACTAAACCTTTGTTGATCATCAGCTATGTGCCAGGCAGTGTTACTAGTATTTTACCTGAATTCTCATTTAATCCTTACACCAGTGCTATGGAGTAGATTAGAACACAGGCCCAGAGAAGTTAAGTAATGTCTCATACTAATGAATGGACACCGTGGTGATAACTGGTCTCTGTTACTCCACATCCTGCACTCTTGCCTTGCATGACACCAGACAGCCTGAGATTTCAGCATGTTTCACTAATGGGTAAGCTTGGAATATGCTTTCCTGACTGTTGGGGACCTCATTTCCCATGACCATTTAAAGGGATGTCATCCACATTTTTATTTTTTATTTTATTTTTTTGAGACAGAGTCTTACTCTATTGCTTGGGCTAGAGTGCCGTGGTATCAGCATAGCTCACAGCAACCTCAAACTCCTGGGCTCAAGCAATCCTTCTGCCTCAGCCTCCTGAGTAGCTGGGACTACAGGCATGCGCCACCATGCCCAGCTAATTTTTTCTATATATATTTTTAGATGTCTAGCTAATTTCTATTTTTTTAGTAGAGATGGGGTCTCGCTCTTGCTCAGGCTGGTCTAGAACTCCTGAGCTCAAATGATCCGCCTGCCTTGGCCTCCCAGAGTGCTGGGATTACAGGCGTGAGCCACTGTGCCTGGCCATCATCCACGTTTTTAGTTTGTTCCTATAGTAGTGATATGTTTTATTTGTCTGTAATTCCACTTCCCTCCCATTCAAAAGTCTTTTGCAGAAATTTAAATGATGTAAGTGGGTATAGATGGAAAATATTTGAATGTATGGAGTTTTATTAATAGTTTTCAGAATTGAGCTGACTTATAATTTCCCAGTTTTCAAAATCACTATTGTAATTATTGAAGTCGTTAATTCTTCATATCAATAACTGTTTCCTGGGACTTTAAGCGTAAACTCCATGTGGTTACATATCCTAGGTGGTACTTAGTATAGAACTGAGTATTGTAGTCAGCTTTTGGGCTAGAACTCCTGGCTTCAAGTGATCCTCCCTCCTTGGCCTCCCAGAGTGCTAGGATTATAGGCGTGAGCCACTGTGCCTGGCCTATAGTCACGTTTTGGAGAGCATCCAAAATTATCAAAATAACTTGGATTTAAATGCAATTAAGTTAACTTTAAAATTTTTGGTGCTTTTTTATTTAAACTAAGGTCATTTCGATAGGAAAGAGGGACATTTTATGGATGTGAAACTTACATATATTTAGTGTCAGCTTAGCTTTTCGTGGATAAGGTTGCCTCAGAACCCCCTAATCCAGAAACGGTGGAAGTTGTAAGCTCTCCCTAAGAATATTTGTGTATTGCCTGGGCTTCATGATCTTGCAATCTCTTCTGTCTCCTGGGCCTGTACTTTCTTGCCTTGTGCTGCTTATTTGCACCATAGTGCACCCAGATGTGAAACTTGCCTCCTTCTCTGATTTTCAGGAAGGCCCTCTTCACACAGGGCATTTATGGATTTTGTATACCTAACTGAAGAAAGGGGGCAAAATAGAGGTAGAATGAACCTTACTTTGCATTAATACAAACAACTTCCCTAGTAAGGCATCCCCCTTCTTAAAATGTTTTCACACCTCTCTTGACCGGAGAGGTTCACCACCAAATCCCAGCTTTGCTCCATTACACTATCTCTTCTTGTCCTTTCTCTCTCCTCATCATTCTTTTTCCCGTTCCTTCAGAGATAAAACAATTCTTCCCTTTCTCTATCGCAGAGCAGTTTCCCTTTCTTGGCAACCATTCTGGGATCTTGACAACCATTCTGCAGGGAACCACCCACTCTAAGGGGAGTGGACATGAGAGGTGGGGGCCCGTATTATGGGAACATATATTCACAAAGTTTCTTCCAAGAGGAATTCTTTTGTTGGCTGTTAGTATGGCAAAGTAGAGAATTTTCAGGGCCAGATGTGGTGGCTCACACCTGTAATTCCAGTGCTTTAGGAGGCTGAGGCAAGAAGATCACTTGGGGCCAGGAGTTGGAGACCAACCTGGTCACATAGGGAGACCCTGTCTCTACAAAAAATAAGCTGGGCATAGTCACACACACCTGTAGTCCCAGCTACTTGGGAGGCTGAGGCAGGAGGATTACTTGAGCCTAAGAGTTCACGGTTACAGTAAGCTATGATCAGGCCACTACACTTCAGCCCAGGTGACAGAGTGAGATCCTGTCTCAAAAAAAAGAAAGAAAGAATTTTTCATCCTGTTACATGGTGGCTGAGCATACCAATCTCAATCTTTATCGAGTCCTGCTTCCTAAATAAAGTATCAGAAACCTAAAAAACGATTATGTATGTAATTTATCTAAATCATAAACTCTAGATATCTTTGGCTAATACAGTGTCCTAAAGCAGAATATATACTGCTTTTAAAGAAGCATGCTGCTTTCATAAAGGCCATAAACTCACTTAGCATGAAAGAGTCACCTTGAATCATATTATTATATATTTCACTTATGAAAAAATAATTTTAGCTTTTGATGCTTGTATTTCGATTACCATGAAATTTTTTTTCCTGACAGTTTCAGGATATATACAAAGACAATGTGTAATCTTTAAAACCTAAAACAAATTCAGAAGTACATTTTTTCAGGTAGTAAACCTTTAATACTTCCATTTATGGATCAGTCTACCCATAAGTGACTGAATCTTTGGTTGCTCTTAGCAAAAAAAAAGATTATAGTTTTTTACACTCTTATATCACTTTTGAGGATTTGTAGGGAGTTCACTGTATTGTAATATATTGATCCTTTTTTGAATTTGTAAATAAAATTCATGAAATTTGTTTTTTCCTTGCCGTGTGTTAGCCCAGCCTTACAGATTGTTTCCCCTCTCCGTAGGTAATAAAGAAGAGGAAACCTAACCAATGACTGTGGGATAAAATGGAAGAAGATGGAAAAAACTTGTTTAATGGGTAAGAAATAAAACTATAACAAAACATTTTTAGAAAACTATTCATAATAGTGTTAGGTATGGCTGATCTATAGTATGTGGCTGAGGTTTGCATACTGGTAGGGTAAATGATTAATCACTATCTTTGTTTTATCCCTGTTCTGAACTTTTACCACCTGCTTCTATCTTAACCTTGTGAATTTTTCAGTACCATCGATTAACTTCAGCTAAGAGGGGATATAGCCGTATTTCAAGATAAAATGGGACCTGGAGACTAGCAAACATACTAAAACAAGTATAGAATAGGTCTTGAAACTTATTGGTGGTTGGATAGAGACCACGTCTGTCATGACCTGTGAGGAATACTTATCGACCCCTTCTTTTTTGCCAAATGCTGTCATCTGCTGTGATGTTAGTCCCACCTATGGGGATCCTGTTCATTCAAACAAGTGCAGATGTGTGTCACGTGGTAATCAAATAGAATTGCACAGATAGCCCAATAACATCTTTTTTTTTTTTTTTTTGAGACAGAGTCTCACTCTGTTGCCCGGGCTAGAGTGCCGTGGCGTCAGCCTAGCTCACAGCAACCTCAAACTCCTGGGCTCAAGCAATCCTACTGCCTCAGCCTCCCAAGTAGCTGGGACTACAGGCATGCACCACCATGCCCGGCTAATTTTTCTATATACATATTTTTAGTTGTCCAGATAATTTCTTTCTATTTTTAGAAGAGACGGGGTCTCGCTCTTGCTCAGACTGGTCTCAAACTCCTGACCTTGAGTGATCCGCCCGCCTCGGCCTCCCAGAGTGCTAGGATTACAGGTGTGAGCCACCACGCCCGGCCTCCCAGTAACATTTTGACTAATTTTTTATGAGATATAAAAAATAATTACACAAATGCATACATCCTTATTGTCAGTAATTCAAACATTATTGATAGCCAAAACCCTCTACCTGAATCTTAGCCCCCTCCCAGAATATATAAGTGTCTGGCAGGTATTTGTGCAACCTTCTTTGCCTAGTGGTTAAAAACATGGGCTTGGAGCCAGACTATTTTTAACCAGCCACTATTAATTTGACATTTGGGCAAGTTAATCTCTCTGTGCCTCAATTCCTTGGGTGTAGGGTGGGGATAATAGAATGCCTATCTCATAGTGATGATGAGGATTAATGAGTCACTCCATATAAAAAACTTTAAATAATGTCTGGAACATGGAAAGTGTTCAGTAAATGTTAGCTACAATTCTCCTATATATCCCACTTAGCATTTTTATGTACCAACCATCCACACATGAATTTTTCTCTGATACACTCCAAGAGTTAAACCATCTCAGATAAAGTTAACCCTGGTGGCAAAAGATTTAAAAATTTTTTAATGAATAGTTTTCTTTTTGGCCTCATTTCTAAGTATGCTGCTCTACTATGTGTAAGAACAGAGTTATACACCTTCACCTCTTACTGCATATCTTCAGGCTATCATAGTTTCACTTTGCCTGTAAAAATACCTGGTCAAAGCCGGATGCACAATTCTCTTGTTTCTAGATAGCTATGTCATTTGATTCTGTTAAGATTCTGTCAATCTATTTTGAAGGACAAGCTTTCTTGAAGTTCCTTTTTTCTTGTTGCCCAGAATCATAGTAGTTTTGAAAATGTCTTTGATCTTTTCCGTGGCTTGTCAGCACTTTCTTAGGTGCTGCAGACCATTACCTATTTTAAGAAGGAAGGATATTTGGAAAAGAATAATCTATTTTTAGTATTAATATTTCCTTCTCAAATTATTCTGAGCCTCTATTAGATTATTATAGACTATTCTATCTGCTGTGACTATAGTGAAGCTGCTTTAGAAGACTAAAATAAAAACAGAAGTTAACATTTACTGAGTATTTATTGCATGCCAGGCCATGAGTTAAGTGCCTTCCTCATTTATTCATCATCTCATTTAATGCTGTCATCCATTTATAAGGTAGATACTGTTATTATCTTCATCTTAAGGCCGAGAAAAGTGAGGTGAAGATTAAGTAACTTGCTCAAAGTCACATTGTAAGTGGCAGCTTCAGGATTTTAACCTAGGCCTATATTATTGACCAGGGCAGTGCTGGCCTAGTTAATAAACTCTTACAAGGTTTGCTAAGGTGGGTGTGAATTTAAATAAGACATGAAAACCAAATATATCCTGAAAAAGTTAGCATAACTAATTTGTTTTTACTTGCCTGTGGGAAGGAAAATTTGAAATCATGTATCTTCTTAAGTACAGGAAAAATGATGTGAGATGGTTATTCATAAATAATTTTCTTGACCATACTTAAATGAAGACAGCTGTTTTGCTTTGTTACGAATCGTTTGTAGTAGACAGAAATCACTTGAACTAGCTAAAGAACAATACATGTTTAGAAGGGTTTAGAGTGTGTTGATTTGTAGATTACCATTTAGCAGCTATTCATAGAAACATGCAAACAGAAAGATTCTACTGTGCAGCAGTTTGGAACTGATTGATAATTGGAAATTGCTCTTTTGTCCTGTTAAATAATATTTGAATGACAGTCAGCGGAAAGTTGTGCAAGAGAAGAAAAGCCAGGAGAAAGGTGACTTACGGGTCTTATAATTAGAATGTCACTTATAAGTAATGGCCTAAAAAGTAAATGTACATTAACAATTGACATTTATATAGGAATTGGAAGGAGTTGTAGTATATGGTTTTTGTTCTGAGGTCTGCCTTGTCAGAGAGAAGCATTGGCTTTTCTTTTCTTCAAATAACAATTCATTTTCTATTGAAATACGGTGAGGTACAAAGAGTAAGCAACATTTAAAGTAACAAGTATGGTGTTAAAATGTCTTGGCCTTCGTGTAAGTGTGGCTGCATGTGGTAGTCAGTGGTGTTTTCCTCTCTCTTCCCTCTGTCTTTTTTTTAAGCCTCTTTCCCTTGCTTGAGATTCGATTCTGAATGTTGATCAAAGTTATGGCTCTTACTGTACATATCTTTTGAAACAATGTCTTAAATGGTGATTCCCTGGGCTCCTGGGACCCTTTCAGGGACTGATGAAGTCAGAACTATTTACAATACTAAAATGTTATTTGCTTTTTCCCTCCTCATTCTCTTATGTGTGTGCAGTGAAATTTTCCAAAGGCTACGTATGTGTGACTGACTGAATGCAGAAGCAGACATTAAAAAGATTTGCTAAAATGTAAAATGAGGCCATTCTTCTCACTAGATTTGCTATGATAAGCACTGTGATTTGTTTCTACATCAAAACATTGCAATGACCCCAGTGTGGGCTAGAGTGGGTGCCCTCTTTCACCGGTATGTACAAAACTCAGAATGTTCTTTGTATGGGTTACTCCCAACTTTGGAAAGGACCTTTCAGGACAGGCTTTTACTTTTAGTATTAACTATATTAACTTAACACCTACTATGTTCTGGCCTTGTTCTAGGGTCTGGAAGCAAGGCAGTGAACAAAATGAAAGCAAAAAAAATCTCTACCCTGAGAAATTTTACATGCTAGTTTCCATTTTAGCTTTTGAGTCCTTTGTCCCGGACACAGCTCCCTCCCCAGGGGAATCTCAGATTAGATAGCCACTGTGAATCTTGGTTATGGGCCCAGCACACTCCCGCTGCACCACTCTGCTTGCCCCTGTGAATCTTAAACACTGGTGTGTCTGAGCGGCCAAGTGCTGAGGATAGAGTGGCTTGACATTTTGTGATTTTTTTTTTTGTAAAGACTGAGTCTCTTGGCCAGGCACGGTGGCTCACGCCTGTAATCCTAGCACTCTGGAAGGCCAAGGCGGGCGGATTGTTTGAGTTCAGGAGTTCGAGACCAGCCTGAGCAAGAGCGAGACCCCGTCTCTACTAAAAATAGAAAGAAATTAATCGGACAACTAAAAATATATAGAAAAAATTAGCCGGGCATGGTGGCACATGCCTGTAGTCCCAGCTACTTGGGAGGCTGAGGCAGAAGGATTGCTTGAGCCCAGGAGTTTGAGGTTGCTGTGAGCTAGGCTGACGCCACGGCACTCACTCTAGCCCAGGCAACAAAGCGAGACTCTGTCTCAAAATAAATAAATAAAATAAAATAAAATAAAATAAAATAAAATAAAAAAATAAAGACAGAGTCTCGTTCTGTCACCCAGGCTGGAGTGCAGTGGTGTCATCATAGCTTACTGCAACCTCCAATTCCTGGGCTCAAGTGATCCTCCTGCCTTAGCCTCCTGAGTAGTTGGGACCATGGGCGCACAACACCATGCCTGGCTAATTTTTCTATTTTTTGTAGAGACGGAATCTCACTTAGGCTGGTTTTGAACTCCTGACCTCAAGCAATCCTCCTGCTTCGGCTTCCCAGAGTGCTAGGATTACAGGTTTGAGCCACTGTGCCCAGCCTGTGATTTTTGATTTTTTAAAAAAAGGCACCAAATAATTAGGATTTTTCAGATATTACCTGGAACTCCAATATAGCAATAAAGATGGGCCTGTCCAGTCATACTTGTGATTGATTTAATCTTGTTTTGCCCTCAAAGTTAGTGCCAGTTTTGTCAGGAAATTTAAAGAGAATTAAATACCAATGGATGTTAAGTTTATTCTAATTGTTTTTTATTATTTGAAGAAAAATGTTCTTACATGTATGAGATTTTCTTTGCCTGGTGAGTTGCTCCCAAGACCTTGTAATTTGTTTAATAGAATTTATACAGAAAGAGATTACTTGCCTCATTAGATTGAGTCACTTAATAATGGCTTGAAGGTTAACTAATACAGCCATCATCCTTCTTGCTCACCAGCTAGACATTGATGTTAACACTCACTAACTTCAGCCATTTCTAAGTGCAGACAATTGGGAATACCATTAGAATATTAATGGGAAAAGAAACTGACATTCAAAATGTCAATGACCCAAAATTTTCTCTAAAGATTATTTTAAAATGCATTTTAATAGAAGTTCTTTTTTTTTTTTTAATTGTGTGGCATTTTGGCCTTTCCTTCATTGAAGATGTGAAAGGAGCTTTTTGATCCAAAAAACCAAATGATACAAAATGGCTGTTGTCCATTAAGCACTAGTACCTGCCAGGCACCCCATTCTCAGCTGTGCCTGGTGCACCAAAGACAAGACCCTTTTTTTTTTTTTTTAAAGAGACAAGCTCTCACTCTGTCACCTAGGCTAGGGTGCAGTGGCTCAATCATAGCTCACTGTAGCCTCAAACTCCTGGGCTCAGGTGATCCTCCTGCCCCTGCCTCCCAATTAGCTAGGACCACAGGCATGCGCCACCACACCCGGCTAGAATATCTAAGGCCCAAAGAAAATCCTGGTCTTGCCAGAGCTGAGGAGAGGGAATCCTCCTTATGAAGGGGGATTCTCATGAAGGTGTTCAACCAAACTCTTTGTTTTGGTCCTATACCTTACCTCTACCTTCAGAGGTATGTGGCGCCTCCAATGCCTGAGACTTTCCGTGTCCTGAAGTTCTAACCAACTTGTTTCTTATTTATTTCATCTTGGTAGCATTTAAATTTTATCGTGCTCCTGTCTGTTACAGTTTCCATTCCTCCATTTACTGTCCAGATTCCAGAATTTTTATGAAACCTCTTATTTTCTAGTCTGTCATCTCCTCACATTCTTTCTGTCCTTATGAATTCATGCCCCTTTTTGCTCCTTTATTGTGATTTTACTGGGGTTTTAAGAGGGAGAGGAGTTAAACGTGTATATTCATTCTGCTGTGTTTTACTGGAAGCCCAAGGTTAAACATGTATTATCAAGCTCATGCAACATATCAGGGATTGTGTTAGACACTTAGTCTTTTCTCTAATTTAAAAATCCCTTCAAATTCTATTGAGGCTTAGAAAATTCATTCACATTAATGTTATTCATCTAATTTTTTAAGCACTTTCTATACACTGTCACATAAATTATTTTATGTAATCATCACAGCAACTCTGCAAGGTATATAGATAATTATACTCCATTTTGGTGAATACGGAAATAAATTAAGAAAAGTTAAATAATAAATTTAAAGTCACACAACTAGTAAAAGGCAATGCCAGATTTGAGATAGGTTTCTAAAACAAATGTGCTTTCTGTTATGCTATCTATTGGATGTTGGATAGCTGTTTTTAAAGCAGGAAAATATAGTATAGAATGGAAGTGTTTTTATCTAATACAGTGATAATATTTAAGATTCACTGTAGTAGATCCAAAAAGGTCGGAGGCATCAAGGTCAACTAGCAGTGAACGCAGTAGTAATGCAGGCATGCAGTGTTAGGGGCCTAGATTCAGGGGTGGGGATAACAGTGGAAATGGGGGTTGGGGGTGACTGGGTTCAAGAAGCAAGGGGGTCTTTGAATTCATTCTCTTAAATGAACTATTGTGATGAAGAACCTAGGCCAGGGTCTGGTATTCCCATTTCTGGTTTTTTTTGTTTGTTTGTGTTTTTGAGACAGAGTCTCACTCTCTTGCCTGGGGTGAGTGCCGTGGTGTCAGCCTAGCTCATAGCAACCTCAAACTCCTGGGCTCAAGTGATCCTCCTGCCTCAGCCTCCCAGGTAGCTGGGACTACAGGCATACGCCACCATGCCCAGCTAATTTTTTCTATTTTTAGTTGTTTGGCCAATTTCTTTCTATTTTTGGTAGAGATGGGGTCTCGCTCTTGCTCAGGCTGGTCTTGAACTCCTGAGCTCAAATGATCCGCCGGCCTCGGCCTCCCAGAGTGCTAGGATTACAGGCATGAGCCACTGTGCCTGGCCGTGGTATTCCCATTTCTGAATACAAATTAGTAGGCCTTGATAACTGGCTTGATTGTGACATGAATAAGGAGTTAAAGCGAATGCCAAGTTATTCACATCAGGTGAATGGGAGTGCTGTGTCTAGGACTGGGGAAAGGTGGGGGAAAGTGCTGCATTAAGGGGACATTAGTATATTTAAACATTATGTGTGAATTTCATGGTTGCTTGAAGATATGAACATCTGACATGTTCTCTCTTCTTTTGTTTTTTGACATTTATCGGAATGTCAAAATTGTAACAGCTGTAAGTCAGATTGTTTCCTGGAGGTAATATGTACTCCTATTTTTAAGCTGATTTTTAGTATTTTTAAATCTGTAATTCGAGGATCATTTTTTCTTTTGAAAGCAAGCATTTTGATTTCATTAGTGTTTTTGCAAATCAATTTTACAAGACCAAGAACCCAGTAGAAAAGACATGAATTGACAATTCCTGGTAAAAAGAAAAAATAGATCAATATTCATCATAATGAAAGACATGCAAACAAAATATGTGTATATTTATTTAATTTTTAAAATGTCCTATTGAAACATATTTAATGATCTGTCAATCTCCAGTATTGGGGAAACCTGTACTCTCAAATACTATTGGTGGGGGTTGTCAGAGGGGCAGTGTAAATTAGTGTAACCTTTGTGGAGGGGAGTTTGACAATATCTATCCAAAGTTTAAATGCATATGTCCCTTAACACAGCAATTCATCTTCTGTAAAGTATCTTATAGACACATTTGCACAAGTGTGTCATAATATATGCCCCATATATGTCCATGGTGTATTGTTTATAAGACAATACAAGAAACACTGAAAACAGCATAATTTTTCTTTTGTAGGGAGGCTAGTAAATGAATTACACAGTCCATATCACAGGATATGCTACTGTCTTTAAAAAGAATGAGGTAAGATATATGGGAAAATGTCTAAGATATAATAGGTTAAAAAAAGAAAGATGCAGAATAACATGTATGGTAAAATCTAAATCATTTTAAACATTACATTTCTAAATGCATAAACTATTCCTGGAAACATGCCCCAGAAGAATGCTCAGTTAATATTAGTTGCCTCTAGAGAGGCTACTGGGGACAGAAAGCAGAGGGAGAGTACTCTTAGAATTTTTATATTCTGCACTCATATTAGTTTTATTTTTTTAGGTAAATAAGATTAATAGGAAAAAACAAGGACTCCAGTTGTCTTTTGTCTGTAATGAACCCTGCTTTCCATAATTTTCAGAAAACATTTCATTATGAAAAATTTCAAACTTTATATCCTCTTTTTCTTTCTTACCCTACTCATGGATTAATTTGAAGCAAATCCTAGACATTATATTATTTCATCCATAAACATGCCATTTTGTGTCTCTAAAAGATGAGTTCTTTTTAAAACGTAACCATAATAATCATCAAGCATATAAAATTTGATAGTAATTCCTTAATATCATTGACTATCTAGTAGTCAGTGTTCAAATTTCCCCAATTATCTCATTTTTTAAATAGTTTGCTTGTTTGAAACAGGATTCAAATAAAGTTCAAGCATTGCAATTAGTTGATTATCTCTCTCTTTCTTGCCTACCTCTCTTCTCCTGTCTCTGGCTCCCTGCTCCTTACAAACTATCTGTAAAAGAAACCGAGCCATTTGTCCTGTAGAGTTTCCTTCGGTTTGAATATTAGTGACTTTATCACAGTGGTGTCAATTAACATTTATTATGTCCTTTACTGTGTTATGTATAAATTGGTAGTTAAATCTAGACACTAGATTCATATTCTTTTTTTTTTTTAAGAAATACTTAATAAGTGTTAGTATATGTTTCCGTCGGGGAGTACACACCATCTGGATGTCTCTCTCTCTCTCTCTCTCTTTTCTCTCTCTCTCTCTTTTTTTTTAATGTGAGTAGCCATTGATGATCATTGCTTAGGTCTACTAATTCATACGAGTCTTCTGTAAATGGAACTATCAGCTAGTAGCTCTGGCCAGTATATTAAGTATTCTAGGGTATACAACATTTAAGTACAGATTACTTTAAAGACTTTCTAACTTTTTATATTGTCTGCAACTATTTCCATTGGTGTCCTAGTTTATCTTTGGACCCTTTCTTTCATCATGGTTTAAAAAGTACTCTATTTGATCTGAAGGATTGTCTTGTTTTTCAAACCCCAATCAAAAAATTACTTTTGCCTTCTCAATTTTCATCAGAATAATTTTTTCCCTTCTGAGGGTATGTAAAAGGAATCTTAGATATAGCAATTAATAATTTGCCAAAGAGGACACTGAAGTAGAAAGTTGTTTGTTTATTCATTCAGTCTTTCATTCAACAAAGTTTATTAAGTACCTGCTGTGTTCTTGGCACCGTGTCTGCCTCAGCTTCATTATAGTTGGGACATAGTCAAGCAAACAGGCAATTACAGTGCACCCTGGTAGATGGCGCACATAGAAGGTAAAAATGGCTATACTGAGATGTGAGGGATAAGTATGAGTCAGACTAAGGAAGGAGTGGGTAGCCAGGGGGATGATGAGAATGCACTAGAGGAGGGAGCAGTTTACGGGAAAGCCCAGAAGTAAGAAAGAGTAGTTCCTCAGGGGAACTAAAAATGATTTGGAACAGCTGGAGCATAGTCATGGTAGAAGGAAAGAGGGGTAGGCTAGAGAGGTATGCAGGATCAGAACACAAAAGACTTGCTGAACCATGTTGAGGAGTTTGGACTTTACCCCCAAGGCAGTGAGAATGACATTTTGGGTTTTAGGCTGAATAGAGGAAGATCTATTAAAAAGCAGTTACAGTAAAGTGGGCTAGAACTGATGACAGTCTAAATTAGATTAGAGGCAATGGAAGTGGAGGTAGTTTTGTTCATTCTTTCAGAAAATAATTACTGGATGTGTTTTCTGCTAGGTGCTGTTCCAAGCGCTTGGGATACAGCTGGGACCAAAATAGAACTCCCTGTCCTCATGGAGCTTATAGTCTAGAGGGGAGGACAATAAATAAATAAATATATACTATGTTTAGCTAGTGATAACAGGGAAGGGTTCCCCGTGCACACATCCGAACAAAATGAGGAAGCAAGCCATGTGGATATCTGAAGGAAGAGCATTCTAGGCATCAGAAACAGAACTGCACAGGCTTGAGATGAGAGAGTGCCTGGTGTGTTGGGGGAACGGTGAGGAGGCCAATGTGGCTGATGAGGAATAAGCGAGGGAGAGAGGAATGAGAGCTGAGGTCAGAGAGAAAGGCGTCTGAGCCTGTAGAGCCTTACTGGTCATTGTAAATATGTGATGAAGAGAAATAGAGTCAAGCTTCTTAAGGAAGAATCAGTAGGACTTGGGGATTGACAGGGTACAGGAAGTGGTAAAGAGGAAGGAGTGTTGAGAATAGGGAACTACCACTGAGAGAAGGAGCACAGTGATCTCAGAACTGAATGCTGTGACTTCATTTAAAACAATAAAACAGCTGGAGCAGACAAGCTTAGATGCCAATTATTATGTAAATCTCTCTTGTATTACAACCTTGGGGAAGAGGCAGTATTGATTACACCCATTATAAAGGGGGGAAAATTCTCTCACAATAGAATGGGTTTTCCTTCAGTTTTGGCAGGTCTCCAATTAGGGACAGACTTTGTTTAGCAGCCCAGGAGAATGAGTGATGGGGCAGAAATGCCAGGTTAGATATGGATGGAGCCCCTAGTATACTAAAAACTGCTCCCCAAGACAACCACCACATGCCCCCCGACCCACACACACACAGCCATTTACCTTTTGTCCTTACCCTTAGTCTTTAAGATATCTGCTAAATCCCTGGTTGACACTAATGTGGTTGAACAGTATAGCAGCTGCTTCTACTGAGAAAGAAGTCATTATGACTCTGTACTAAACACGGTTTCAGGAGATTCATCCATCCATTGACTCCTCACTTACCGGTGAACTATATACATCTCTGTGTGATGCCTGGGTTACAAAGATGACAATACAGGATCATTCATTACTCTGGGTCTTAAGGACTTCAGGTAGATAAAGGAAACCAGGGATTATAGTTAGGCATACCTAATATTGGGTGTGAAGAAGATAATATAGGAATACCAAGGAAGAGTTCCTCACACTCTAGGCTCAGTTAAGTAAGTTTCTAAAAGAGGAAGATAACTTCTGAATCCATGGTCTTTTCACTTATTGCCCAATATGTGTGGAACAGTCCTTTCTACCTTGGGTCCTCCTTTCAAGTCCCTCAGACCCTCCTTCATGAGGAAAACTTCGTTTACAGGTCCCTGAATGTTCTTCCTTATTCTTTCCTAGTGTTCTGTAGTCTATAGTAGCCAGAGGGAAACAACTCAAGGCCACTTAACAGAAGGAAAATCATATAAGCAAGTTCATGTGGATTTTATTGTATATTAATTTATAATGTGCATTAATAATGCTGTTATAAAAATAGAACTCCACAGAAGTAGCTTTAAAAATAAAATGCCTTTTATCTTGTAGAATAGTATTTCCCAGACTACTTCTTTGTATACCATTTTCATGATTTTTGCCACATTCCAGTAATATCTTAGAGTTAATATTTTTCTGTAAAACAAATTACTTTTTTTTTTTTTTTACTTGAAAGTCTACTTGAAACTCATTCTCAAAACATGGACTTATGGATTTTCTGTTATTTTATAGAACACATTAACATACTGTTAATATATGACCATTAAATTTAAAAAAGATTTGCTCCTGTAGGGTTCCAGTCCTGGAAGACAGAGCAAGCAGAGTGTGCTCAGTCTCGCCCACTACGTGCGGCGGAAAGCCTGGACAGAATGCATACAGAAGCGGTGGAGGACTCTGGAAAGTAAATACTAGCAGGCGGATTAGAACAGACCAGGATTTGAAGTACTATCAATCCAGCTGGCAGTTTTCCCTTTTATTTCTAGTATCCCCTGGACTGGACTCAAAGCAACCCAAACTTGGAAGTAGGGACCAGGCCTGGACAGAGAGAGCTCGAGGATAAAACCTCTGATTCTGGTTTGAGTGGGAAGGAGACTTCTAATGGGCAGAGTGGAAGAAACTCCTCTCTTTGAAATATTTTTCCCTTTTCTTTCATGCCCCAGGCAATCTTGTGTTTGTATTGGCAGTAACAGCAGCAAGGGCCCACAGATGCCTGAAACTGTAAGTGAGGGGAACCTCTATTTGGAGAGGCTGTAGTCCTAAAACAGAGGGGGCAAACTCCCATCATTTTTTTTCTTTCTCTGTCTTACTGTGAGATAGCCCCCAAAATATGTGGTAGAGCATGGTAATTAAAGCCCCATCTTTCTGGCTGGCAGACAGAAAAGGGGAGCTCCAGGGAAGTAGAAAGTACCTGGGAGAAAATGGGGAGAGAGGGAACACTTATTCTATTTTATGAGATGAAGTGTTGCCTGACTCTAAAATCTCGCTACTACTTGTTACATTTCCCTTAAACCCATACTGTGATAATCTTGTCCACCTCTGCCTTATTCAAGCCTAGATTGTCACCTGTGATGTATGGTAGCTATAAGAGAATTTTTGACCATGCCAGTGATAGGTAGTGAGAAAGTAGCCTTGGTAGGTGTTTTACATGGAATGTTTTGCACTTGTATTTGAATTTCAAACTGGAGTCACTTTCCAAAATCTTTCCAAAACTGTTACAGTATGGAAGATGTCATTGGAGCAGCGTTTCATGTCAGGGCTTAAGCATTTATATCACCTATTATAATTCTCAAATTGTTAATCACTTATTTCAACTGTCAGAATTAATGGGGAAACATATTTGATGAGCAGTAACAAAAATTGTGCTTCCTTAAACGCAGGTCTTAAATTTTTCATTAACTGGAATTCGAGTCAAAGGCACCCCTCCCCAAAAAAGGCAGAAAAGGTAGCTAGACATACCACAGGATCTTCAATCACAAAATAATAAAATATTGAATTATATTTATTCTAGTGTTTTAAGACATCAAATTAGCCAGTCATTTTAGTTAACTGAGATTTTCGTGATGTTGCCTAATCCTGATTTTTACTGGTTTCTGTGCTTAAAGCATAGTGCTTGATATATTAAGGTGGGCTCTCAGTGAATACTTATTGACTAACTTCATTTCTATTGATAAAGTGCTAGTTGCCCAAAATGCCCTTTCATTGAAGCTGATATCTTTGAACAACACAGTCCTCACAATAACACTGAGTTTCTGGTTGGAAGAAACTAACTTTGTTTAAATGTGTCATGTTGTTGGGAGCCATTAAAAATGTCAGCTTTACTGTGCTTGTTTTTTCTCTTTGCAAGCAACACACCGTGTATGTGAGCTGTCTATAGAAAGCCAACTCTTTAAACATTAGACTTTTTTGCCTTCACATACCCAATTTTGTTTATACTAGGACCTAGGCATTTGCCAGTACATATATATGTAGCTAGGAAAGCATGACAGTCCTATGCAGTGCCCTGCAAGAGCTAGAACTGGGAAAGAATAGGATAAATGAGTAGTCATCACAGAATTTCAGAAGATAATCATCTTTGCTTAATGCAAAGTAGTTCAGTTTATCTGTCAAAATGAAGGTGCTCCACCTAGGATTAGAAGTTAAAACTGACAGTTAACATAAGTAAAAGATGCTCAAGAAAGATTTGGGACCTTAGTTCTTATAGCAAGAGTCCTGGGTAGGGAGTGAGTGGTAAGAAGCAGTACAGTGTTTTCCTTAAGGAGCTTGGACTATGGTTAGGAAACCAGATGAACCACTGAAAGCTGTAGACAATCAGGTCTTTTTTGAGGGAGAGATCCACTGGGTAGTTGAGTGGTCAGGAAAAGTCTTTAAAAAGGATAGGACCTAGGCTGGGCTTTAAGGGTTAGTATAGAAGAGGAAGGATAGCATATCAAGGAAGTGAGTGTTCTTGGGACTTCTGAGGAAATGGTGAATAGACCAGTCCAGCTAGTTGTTTGCATGCAAAGAAAGGGTAGGAGATAATATTAGAAGCTAGTTTGGGGTCAGATTGTGTGGAATACTTTTGAAGGTCTGGCTCAGGAACTTGGAATTTATCATACAGGCAAGCCATTAAAAGTGGTAGTTATGGGTTGTTTTGATTGTTTTAGTTTTGCTCTGGAGCAATGGTTAATATTAAGTATGGATTTACATGCTCAGGAGAGCTAGTGGTGAAGGGAAATTTGATTAGTTTACTTCAAAAATAATAGCACCACTTTTTATAGCAATAATGCAGGTTATCTTGTTTGGAGGTGCCCACCGTACTTTCCATGTCAGTCAGCCTGTACAAGTAGCACCAGTGTACAACAAGCTAGCTCTTCTCCAGTCAGCACTAGTGTTCTTGCTGTTTTCCTAAATTTGAACTGCTTATGAATCTGTTTCGTTTGCTCCACCATTATCTCTCTTTCTACCATTAATATACTATTTATTTGAATATTTTCAAAAGCAGAGGCTGGGCACAGTGGCTCATACCTATAATCCTGGCACTCTGGGATGCTGTGGTGGAGGATGGCTTGAGGTTAGGAATTTGAGACCAGCCTGAGCAACAGTAAGACCCTGTCTCTACTAAAAATAGAAAAAATTAGCCAGGCTTTGTGGCATGTGCCTGTCATCCCAGCTACTTGGGAGACTGAGGCAGGAGGATCACTTGAGCCCAGGAGTTTGAGGCTGCAGTGAGATATGATGACGCCACTGCACTCTAGCCTGGGCAACAGAGCAAGACTGTCTCAAAAAAAAAAAAAAAAAAGGTAGAAACCAACATGGAATTACTGTAGGGGTTAAAGTAGACACTGGGTTACCAAGACAGACTTTCCCAAGGTTTGGAGAGCTATGATGACTGGGAGGATTTTTGGATCTTGCTCTGAACTTAGCTGTAGTAACCACTAAAACAATCCTGCAGAATGCCTAGAAGAAAGCTGGGCATGGAGGCTCATGCCTGTAATTCCAGTGACTTGGGAGGCTAAGGCAGAGAGGATGGCTTGAGGTCCGAAGTTCAAGACCAGCCTGGGCAACATAGTAAAACCCTGTCTCTAGAAACCTAATAAGAAAAATTAGCCGGGTGTGGTGGCATGCACTTGTAGTCCCAGCCACTTGGAAAGCTGAGGCAGGAAGATCACTTGAGCCCAGAAGTTCAAGGCTGTAGTGAGCTGTGATCGCATTGCTGCACTCCAGCCTGGGCAACCGAGTAAGACCCTGCTGTCTCTTAAAAAAAAAAAAGGATGCCTAGAAGAAACAATTTTACAGTTTTACCATGCCTTCATGAAACAGATAAACCATGGGAAAAATAAACTGTTTCCGAGAGGAAATAAAGAGGGAGAGCTGCCCATCTCAGTTTTTAAAATTAGTGTAATCATACAAAACCAGGAAAGGACAGTACATGTAAGAAAATGAAAGACTAATCTCACTTCTGAAAATGCGATAGTAGCAAATATAATATTAGCAAATTGAATTTATCATTGTATTAAACAAAACATCAAGACCCAATAGTCCTTTTTAAATTTTATTATATGCAAGTATGGTTCAACATCCAAAAATACATCACTGATATAATCCAACATATTGATTTTTAAAAGGGGAATGTTGTGTGGTTTTCTTAATAGGTTCAGAAGAAAACTTTAGATGAAATTTAATATGTAGTCTGAGTAATTTTTTTTTTAACCACACTAGACATGAAAGAGAATTTCCTTAACCTAAAGTTAACTAAAACCCCTGATGGTAAACATCACACTTTACAGTAAAACTGTAGAGCTGTTCCCACTAAAGTTAAGAACATGACATAGTGCCCACTCTCAGCCTTACTGTTTACTAATCAACTGGAGTTCCTGGTTAATGCTAGAAGACAAGAAAAAGAAGTAAAAGAGATAGAAAAGAAAGAACAAAACTGTTTGTATTTGAAGATGATGTGGTTATCCACAGAAAATTCAAGAGAATCCACAAATTAGAGCTAGTAACAAGAGTTCAGCAAGGATGCTGAGTATAAGATTAGCAACTTTATGATTGAACCATATGAAATTATAATTTTTGTAGGTCAAAATGGTCAACTAAGTATCAGCAGTTTCACATGATTCAACCTAATACAAAAATCAATTACATTCCTGTATACTAACGATAACTAAATATACATTTAATAAATGTGTATTTTTTAAAAGATCCCAGCCAGGTGTGGTGGCATGTGCCTGTAGCCCCAGCTACTCAGGAGGCCGAGGCAGGAGAATCCCTTGAGGCCAGGAGTTCAAAGCTGCAGTGAACTGTGATTGCGCCACTGCACTCCAGCCTGGGTGATGGAGTGAGACCCCATCTCTCTAAAAAAAAAAAAAAAAAAATTGAATTAAAATATCCCATTCACAACAACCACAAAAAACCATGAGGCATCTGGAAAATAATCTGAACAAGAAATATATATCTTGGAGAGGAAACATGGTTGAGAGACCTGAATAAACAGAGACCATATTCATGGATGGGAATACTATCATAAAGAGGTTAGTTAATTTTCCCCGAATAAGTTTATAATTCAATGCAATACCAATCACAATTTCAAAGGGATTTTTTGGACACAATTTTACATGCTCATACTAAATTTCATATGGTAAAGAGCCAAGGCTATTTTGAAAAAGAATAGTGCAGATGAAGTTTCGTGGGCCAGCATGATTTGCAGAACCCATCTCTCTAGTAATCAGCGCAGTGTGGCACTGGTAAAGAGTGAGTCAAATAGGCCAATAGAACAGACTACGGAAAAAATCCAAATGTATTAATAATGTAAGTGTAAACCTTAAAACTTTTAGAAGAAACTATAAGAGAATGTCTTTTTTTTTTTTTTTTTTTTTTTTGAGACAAAGTCTACTCTGTCGCCAGGCTGGAGTGCCATGACGTCAGCCTAGCTCACAGCAACCTCAAACTCCTGGGCTCAAGCAATCCTCCTGCCTCAGCCTCCCGAGTAGCTGGGACTACAGGCATGCGCCACCATGCCCGGCTAATTTTTTCTCTCTATATATTTTTAGTTGTCCAGATAATTTCTTTCTATTTTTTTAGTAGAGATGGGGTCTCGCTCTTGCTCAGGCTGGTCTTGAACTCCTGAGCTCAAATGATCCGCCGGCCTCGGCCTCCCAGAGTGCTAGGATTACAGGCATGAGCCACCATGCCCAGCTGAGAATATCTTTATTACCCTTGGGGTAAGAAAGGATTTCATAAACAAAATATAAAATCATAAAGCGCATCATATGATTGCATTAACTGTAAATCTTATGCGTGATAATAGACACCTTAAACAAAAGACAAGCCATAGACAGGATATTTACAACACGTCTAACTGGCAGAAGCCTTGTATTCAGAATATATGAAGAACTCTATTTAATAAGACAATGACAATCAAAACACAGAGGTTGGGGATGTCTTGGAATATGTAATGCCTATTAGTTTCTGCCGATATTAAATATGATGTCTCTACTGATAATGCATTCAAACCAGTTTAGTTCTTATTAGTTCTCGTAAGTTCTTATGTGAGTGGTAGCTATAAGTGGTGAGTGTGTTTTGTCAGTTCACAGAAGAGAAAAGAAAACGGCCAATAGATACATGAAAAGATGTTCAACTTTAGTAATTAAGAAAATGCAAAGTAAAGTTTGTTTTTTAAAATTCTAACAGTTATCAATCACATTTGGCTAAAAGCCAGCTTTGGAATCTGTGTCACAGCTCAGCATATACCAGCAGTGCAAACTTGGAGAGGTTTCTTTACCTCTCTGAGCCTGTTTATTCTCTTTAAAATGGGGTTAAAATGACTACCTCATGAGATTGTCATTATGAATAAAGAATATATATTAAGTTTTAGAACAGTGCCTGAATGTAGTAAGTGTTCAATAAATGATAGTTGATTTAATTATTTATAATGCAAATTAATTATAAAAATACTGAAAAGTATCCAAACCCAGCCAAATTTTGTCCAGCTGTATTCTATAAAGAGATCTTAAATGGAGAGGCTAACTACCCCTGAAAATTCTAGCTAGTTTCATACTCAGAGCCCTCCCAGGTGGCATTACCTTGGCGAAGTCATAACTAGGGGCTAGACCTTATGTCTAAAGGTTCACAGCCTCAATTTTATAAGAACAAAATGTGATGACCAGTTTCTTGGGAACTGGCTTACGTGGTCAAAATCCTAAGAGTGAAGATTCATTTACAGTGAGAAATAGAACTGTTAAACAGACTAGTACTTGAGTTTGTGGTTATTGCATTCTCTCCCTGAAGGCAAGCTCTGTGGAAAATCAATTTTGGTTTTCTGTGCAAGGAATCAATGCAGAGGGAGTCCACTGGATGGTTTTAGTGACTAAAAGTATCAGGCCCTTGTGATATCACCAGGCTCAAGTAGTTGTATTTATGGGTTGGGGACTTGCTCTCCTCAGCTAGGCAGGAGGAGCACTGCCTAATTACTGCTCAGAGGACGTGCTCCTCTTAGCCACAGACCTCCAGTCCGTGGTCTGCTATAGGCTGGCAGTCCTCAACACTCATATTCTCTCTGGCTTTCCGAGGTTATACCGGGTCACTTTGATTGGATTCGAGGGTCCCTGGAACTCTGCAGTCACTCACACTTCAGAGGTTTGGTATTTTAAACAATGAATTATTGTGTCCACTACATTTTTTCTCTTTCTAACTTCAATCTCAGAAGATAAAACCTTAACTGCTATTCTGGAGACATTTTATATCATCGCCATGTGTGAAACCTGCTCAACGACATCATCATCTTAATGGTCCTGCCCCCACCTTTCCATTAAGGTCCAAATCATATCTGGAAGAATTCTTTCTTCTTCTTCTTCTTCTTCTTCTTTTTGTTATTAAACACCAGCTACAGGACAAAATACCTGGAAGAGTTCTATGGGATATTTTCTTTATGGATAGACTCGTAAGCTGTCCTCTTAGAATTAATAATGCATTAAATGGTCCCTCTGTTGTTTGGTCTCTTGAAATGTGTAATTGCTTCTGCCAGTATTAGATAGGATGTTTCTTATTCATAGTTCCTTCAAAGCGATTTTGTTCTTACTAGTTCTGGTAAGGTCTTGTTTCAGTGGTAGGTATAGTGATGATATGTATGTTTTGATAAGTTGGTCATAGCTGAGTTAGGTGGCTCAGTGAGACCTTTGTCTTCAAACAAGCTATTCTTTATTTACACTTGGCTATAGGCTGTTAGTGACCATTAACTTAAAAATAGTAAACCAATTTACTGAGAAGTCAGGCTTCGCCAACACTTTGTTCATAAATCAAAAGTTTAACTTCAGAATAATTACTTTTCTAGTTATTCAGACCTATTAAAAGCTAGACTTAATGAATTACATATGTCTTGCTTCATTATTGAATATTTGCTAAAGACATACCTCACTGATGGGTGTGGACAGCGTTCAGCACATTTGCCACAGGCAACATAAGAGGGATGTTAGAAAAAAATGATGAAGTCAGTGAGGCTTATTTTTTGTGTTCTCGTATCTTTTTTTTTAGTGACCTCCCTCATTGGTGTCTATTACAACCTTAAGACTCAGGTATTCCTTCTTTGGGATCTCAGGCATTGACTGATACTTTTCCCTCCCTCTTTAGTTTCTTTCTCACTGTCAGCATTTTGTGCAGTATCCTGTCCTGCAGAGCTCTGCTTTCTACCGCCTGCTATGGTAATTAACCTGCACTTAGTTATTAGTAGTTGATTGGCCTAGTGTGTTTCCCTTATAAGATTATATATTTGCCTTTAATGGGGACTTTGATGTCTTATTTCAAATGATGGGACTCACTGGTAGATCAGGAAGGTTGATATTTTAAAATAGGAGCAGAGGTGGCTAGGATTTATGGGACTTAAACTACGTAAAGTTCACTGCCTGGGTGTACACTGGCCCTCTTTTTGTGGTGAGCCTGTTTTATTCGTGCACAAGTTAGGGCCTGGTCCTCTCACCTCTTGTGCCTGCTCACTGTAGTTGAGTTCCCAGAAGTACTTCTGCTTTATTCTTATATAAGAGATGAGGGTTCATGCACAGTTCATGTCTTTGAAACGCCTTCTATGCCTTATTTGAAAGAAGGCTCCTTTTATATTTTTGCCATGCAGCACATTCTGTTGGACCTGTAAGTATTCAATGGACATAGCCCCACTGGAGAAAGAGTTGAGGCTGATTCTGCTTCTTTAATTCAACTGCATTTTATGATACAGTGGGTTTGTTTTTAACATCTTAATTGGACTTTTACTATGCTTGCAGTATGTTGCTATTAAACACTATTTTTAAAGACCTAAAAAATAGAAAACAGGAAATATAGAGATAATATTAGAAAAACTTGTCTATCTGCTTTGAGAAGATTGTGATTTTTCTTGTTTTTAATATAAAAGTATCCTCTAATTTCTTGTTTAAGAATATCTTATTATGAATGCCTTATTAGACGAAATTATCCTATAAGATGCTGAATTAACCAGGAAAAACAACTGGTCCCTAGGAGTTTCTTTTAGGGATGGGTGACAAGGCTGGCCAAGTCAGCCAGTATTTTGGTTAGATTTTACTGCTTTCAGAGTGCATTCAGTACGTAGACATCTCATTTGAGCCTCTCTCAGAACAACTCTTTGAAGTAGGTATTATTGCTCCTCAACTTTACAGACTGAGAAACTGAGGCTTATAGTGTACCTTTTGTACTTAGAATGGTATGGGGGAGGGGTGCCTCACCATTCAGCTGATTCCCTTCACCATTTCCAAAGTCTCTTTCTCTCTCCCCGCTCCCCCCACTCCCCCCACTGCCCTACTCCTTCAGAGACGTTGGTTGGGTTTTGAAAGAGATTTTTTACTGCCCAGTAAACTGGAATAATGTTAGGAGCTGTTCCATGAGGGGAAGGAAGATCTCTTGAGAGTTGGGGAAAAGAGTCTGCCCACAAATTCACTTCTATGGACAATTTTCGGTAGCGGCCCCTGGGGAAGAAGAGTAGAAATTACCTTGGTACCTTGGTTGATATGAAATGTCAAATGATTGACACATGACTGACTGAGGCTCTGCTATATTGCCAGTCTGCAATAAGCTGAAGAGATCTCCACTTTGCCAGTCATAAGCTTATGGGGAAGGTGTGAGGAGGGGGCTCTTTTTGCAATAACTAGTGCTACTAGAATATAATTCCTTAGGTACTCCATGTACCATAAATATCATCAGATTGCCTATCTGTAAATCTCATTTCCTAAGGAAAACATAGTAAACTGTATTTGCTCTGTGCGTATCTTCAGTCATCTTGCTGATGCCTGAATTTTTAAGACTGCTGAAACACCAAGTCTCCTCAGTGCCATGTCCTTTCTAAAAACAGGCAACACGTGATTTTTTTTCCCAAAAGGTGCAAAGGTTGATGACTGAGTCTCCTTTCCATCACCACCCCCAGCTTCCCACATGGCAATTGGTGTTACCAGTTTCTTGTTTATCTTCTTACTTGCATGAGTGCATTTGTGTGTGTGGATTTTTTACACTCATGATGACATGTACACCATTCTGCCTTTTTGCTTATTTCACATATGGTATTTTGAATTGTTACACAGAGCCTGCCTCTTTTTCTTTTTTTTTTTTTTCTTTTTAGACAACTGGTGGATTCCATTATATGGCTGATTTACAATTTATTTAACCTATTCCCTATTCAAGTACCTGAGTGTTCTCTTTGTAGCTTCCAGTTTTCTCCTTTCATATGAATATATATTTAACAAATACCCCTGTGTATTTGTCTTCTTCTCGTTGGACACTGGTCATTTTTGCTCTTGAAATCAAGTGCTTAAAACTTGTGTCTTCGTTCATGTAAAATATGATGGGCCTCCGTGCTGGCAGACATACTTTGGGTTGTTGTGGGAGAGGCACAGGACTACATGTACCGCTGTCATTTAAGCAGCAGGGCATTACGAAGACGGGTTCCCATTTCTTAGAACAGCCATTGAAATAACCAACACTGGAATCTAATCCTGAGGATCCACTTGTAAATTCTAGTCAGAATTATTTTCTATTCACAGAAATTTTTCCTTTTTTTCTCTGCAGGCAGTTCCTAGCATATATGTGTGTCTTCCATACAAATTAACCATGTGTGGAAAGCCCTCTTCCGCTATGTGGAAAAAGTGGGAGGAGGGAGATTCCTAGTTTCACTGCTTGGGCTGCAGCTGGGAAAGCAATTCTTGGCGTCTCAATATGCAAGTTTTCTCAGAGAAAATACATTTGGTAGTTAGCTTCCATAGTGGTACCACTAGTATTCTAGTACTATACTATAGATGCATTATGGGTTCAATAGGCTTTTTAAACTAGACCAAGTGCTATTCATAACATTGTTCCTATGAGAAAGTATATTTCAAAGTCCCAACTGAAAAATTAACTTGTTGGTTAGTGTTTGGGAATATTATATTAGATCTGTGTGGCCAGATTTTGCTTCGCCAAACCAAATGTCATGTGGACTAGAAGTAACCTTTATGTGACTGGGGTCAAAAAAACAAAAATATTTGGATTTTTACAAATAGAATTTTTTTGCTATTGTTTGCTGAGACTACAGTGAGACTTAGAAAGGTATAGCATCCTTTCCACCTGGATAATTGGAATTAGTGAGGAAGGAGCAGAATTGTGAAAAAATTGGGGATTTTTCTTTCCCAGTAAAGGAAGGAATTTCAGAAAGAGAGAAAAATAGACTAAGCAGGGGCATTTCAAGAGACTGACAAAAGTGGCTTTATGCCCCCAAAGGACGGAGATACCCACGAAATTTTATGGACAAATTTGTGGATAAAAATTTGGTGAGGTTACTGAAAGAAATTGGGTTGGGGGGTTGCCACCTTAATCTAAAAGTTAGACTTGAACCCCAGACAGAAAGGCCCATGCAGGCAATCTCTGAGACTGACACTGCTGAGAAAAGCTGCACGGCTTTGTTTTGGTGTGTGCATGGGGGCTGGGAGGGCAGCAAGGGTGCATTTCAAATTGAAACTAGAAATGATGCTAAAGTGATGACAGAAATGAACGGTGTCTCATAAACCTGTCTCATCTGCGAATGGTTTGTGTCCCGAGGTTTTCCTCTTACTATCAGAGACTATATTGTTTGCTTTTTTGTCTTTAAAAATATTTTTTATGGAACTTTTCAATTATACCCCAAAATAAAGAGAATAGTATAATGAATTCCATGCACCCCATCAATCAGCCTCAATAATTAGAAACATTTTGACAATCTTGTTTCATCTGTCTTCCTGCCACTTTCTTTTTCCTGGAGTATTTTAAACAAATTCTGTACATCGTAACACTTCACCTATAAATACTTCAGAGCTATCTCTACCATACAAAGATTTTAAAAAATACAACCACAGTACCATTATCACATCATACTAATTACTTGATGTCATCTAATACTTAGTCTGTGTTCACATTTCTCTAGTTGTGGACTAAGGATGTTAGATTAAGGAGGGAGGGTGGAGGAAGGGATTACAAAGGGGCACAAGGAAACTTTGGGGGGTGATGGACATGTTCATTATTTTAATTGTGATTTTGTAAGTATGTACCATATGTCAAAATTTATCAAATTGTATACTTCAAACCTGTGTAGTTCATTGTATGTCAATTATACCTCAGTAAAGCTGTTTAAAAAAAAAAACTAGTTGTGTAGCTAGAATCAGACAGTATTTAAAAATATTCTTTCCTAGTTATCTCACAAATATCTTTTTATGGTTGGTTTGTTCAAATCAAATCTAAATAAGAACTACACATTGCATTTGGTTGATATTTCTCTAGGTTTCTGTTCATCTATGGCAGATCCACCAGCCCTGCTCCCCTTTTCATGCTGTTTATTTGTTAAAGAACCTAGATCATTGATCTTGTAGCACTTGCCACATTCTGATTTGGTGATTTGGCTAATTGTAACCTTGTGGTAGCATGTTCCTATCTCATATATTTTGCTATATCCTGGCAGTTAAATCCAAAGCCTTCACTGATCAGGCTCACTGCTTTTTAAATTGTTTTTTCTTTTGTTTTTTTGCTGTTGTTGTTAATAGGCTTTCAATGGTACCAGAATCAATTCTTGTAGCAATAGCACTTTATAGGTGATGCTGCTATGAACCTTTTATTACATCATATCAGGAGGTCTAGTTGCCCTACTTTTAGTGCAAAATTGATCAGTGGAGTTAAGTATTGTCAGCCTTATCCATCCGTTATAAAATTTCCTGTCAGTTTTCACCTAATAGTTTAAGGAGCCACTGTCTAAATCCTTGTTTCATTAGGAGTAAATTATTCGCTGTGTGTGTCTGTATAATTTTTAACAACTGTATTGAGGTGTGATTTACATACAATAAACCACACATATTTAAAGGCTACAATTCAAGAAGGTTTGACACACACACACACACACACACACACACACACACTTTGATACACGTGTATACATATGTATATATTTTTGATGATTGACCAGCTGCTATAGAGAAGTGGTGTTTGGGAGGCATACTGCAGAGACAACCCATGGTTCCTACAGTCAGCTTTTTGAAGGGTAAACCCTGATTCTCTCAGTGGTAGGAATGAAATTTTTCTTTGTGGCAGTAGAGAACAGGGAACCTTTAGTTTTGGACCTTGCTTTATAACTAGCTTATCAGGGAGATCATGCCAAAACAATACAAAACAAAAAAGTTTGAGGGGCTCTTTGGTTTCCCCTTACAGATTTTATTACACAAATATCCTAAATACTTGTTTACAGATATGCACTTTTTCTTACATGAACCCAACCTTGTTTCTGGCTCTTCTGCCCACTGACTTCCTGTTCCGTTTCAAAACAAAAAATCTAAAAAAAAAAAAAAAATGTATTTTTGAAAGGAAAATCTTTTTATCCCCCCTTTCCTTTAGGAAAACTCTTAATATTAATGTGGTAATCCCAGGCAGAATGAGACATAGGAAGTAGTTTTCATTGTGCAGGTCTCATTGCACATGTGCTGAAGTGAAGTTTCTTTTGCACTTAATGGAGCTAATCTGTGTGCCAGGAGTCATATATAGGATATGGCTAAAAACAGTACAATGTATGTCTTCAATGAGGAGAGGAATTAGCAAATGAACAGATCAGGGGTTCTGTTGCACAGGATAATCTTTTCTTGGCTTAAGAAAAATCCTGGCCTGTGAGTGACACATTTCTTCCATTGGTTGGAGTGTTCCTGTGTTGGGATTCATAGGAAGTTGGGTAGGCTGACGGAGGCAAGGACAGAGTTGATTCCCTGGGCTGGTGAGGAAACTGCTCCTGAGCAGGGCCTGAGCTGTGGGACAGACTGAGGACAGGATACTGGAGTGGCTCAAAATGCATGCAGTGCCTGTTTGAAGTCAGCACTATGAATGGCCTCTGGAACATGCAGTGCCAATACCAGATTGTAGAAAGTAGGCCTCTTTGATCTGGAGGCAGCACAGACTACTAAGCTCTGAGACAACCTGCTTAATCCTTAAACAGCCAACCTGGTTCTCTTCCACTTTTGGCTGCCACTTCTCCTCTGCACAGAGTCAGAGCTAACATTTCTGAGAACACACACGTGTGTGTGTATTCATTCTCCCTGTGTATTCAGAATTTCCTTGAATTTAATATGAGCAGTCTTCTTTTGCCACCTTGCCCCCAATCTACTATCCTCCTAAAGTGGGGTTAAGTTTTAGGTACAGACCATTTTGGCATGAGTATTAAGTCAATGAATCACAAATTCTGATCTCTTGAAGGCCAGCTAACTCAGCTTCTCCTTAATACCCATCAGTCATCTTACAGATCTTGATCACCAGGAGACCTGGATGAAATAGTGTATATAGCTCAGTGTAGGATCATCACTGCAACCAAACAGAAAAGTGCAAAATATATTTAGTAGCTTCATCCTGCAAATATGAATAGTTGTGTGCCATAATGCAGGTAACAGTATGTGACAATTTAAGCTGAGACTCAAAAGTATGTGTGGGAGGTGGGCATGGTGGTTGTGCCTGTAGTCCCAGATGCCTGGGAGGCCAAGGCAAAAGGATGGCTTGAACCCAGGAGTTCAAGTCCAGCCGCATAGCAACATGGCAAGACCCTGTCTTTAAAAAAAAAAAATAATGTCAAAGACCATGGAGACAGGAGGCTAAAAATGAAAGAAAAGAAAGTTAAATAAAAAAAAAAAAAAAAAAAGTATAATAAAAGTATGTGTGGGACTGTGAGTACACTAAAAATTGTTGAGTTGTATACTTTAAATAGGTAAATTATATGGCATATAAACTATATCTCAATTTTTTAAAAAAGTATTAATATTTGTGGGGATTAAAATACATAATGCTGTATTAAAATGATACTTGAAGTTCTAGGAAATAGATGAAATTGGAAAGAGACCTTAAGGAGAGCCTAGGTTTCAAGGAATGGGGGACTCATGAAAACAGACGTGTGATTACAGACACAGCAAGCAAACCAGATAAGAACAGTTGCCTAGGCCAGGCGTGGTGGCTCACGCTGGTAATCCTAGCACTCTGGGAGGCCGAGGCGGGCGAGTCGTTCAAGACCAGCCTGAGCAAGAGTGAGACCCTGTCTCTACTAAAAATAGAAAGAAATTTAGCTGGACAACTAAAAATATGTAGAAAAAATTAGCCGGGCATGGTGGTGCATGCCTGTAGTCCCAGCTACTTGGGAGGCGGAGGCAGAAGGATTGCTTGAGCCCAGGAGTTCGAGGTTGCTGTGAGCTAGGCTGACGCCACTGCACTCTGGCCCAGGCAACAGAGTGAGACTCTGTCTCAAAAAAAAAAAAAAAAGAACAGTTGCCTAAAATTCAGGAGAGAATGTTTTTAGTGTCAAATACAGAATAAGTATGTTTGGGGACTGAGAAAAGGCTAATGATTTTAGCTATAAGGAAATTGCTAGTGACCTTTAAGAAAACAGTCTCCATGAAACGAAAGCGTTAAGGAGTGAGTTGTGAGGGAGATGAAACTGCACATTACCTTTGCCAGAAATACGGTAGGCAGAAGAAGGAGAAAGAACCTAAACATAGTGTCAGGGATAGTCTAGAGGCACGGCAAACTTTTGTCTGTCTGTCTTTTTTTTTTAGACAGAAGAGAATTGATAATATTTGTAGCGAGAGGAAGGATGCAAACAAAAGAAGGCAGAGGATGAAGGTTTGTTTGGAGGGCATGAGGAGCAAAGCATTTGTACCTCGCCAGTTGTTCTGTCTTATCATTTCCCTGCATGGCAGCAAAGATGGCCCCTTCCCTGGGCAAGCCACCAGTGTTGTGTACCCGGCCCAGTTCTCTGGATGAACCATGCTCCTTTTTCATTGAAGAAAGCAGCTCTCTTAATGCAAGTGAGACATTATCGTGTTGGAATAACCTTAAATCTGCTGTAACCCATGATTAGACAAACTCATTCTTGAACATCAGTACTTGATTACTGATGACAAATGAGTGATAGCACACCTCGCAAAGGCCCTGGCACACTCAGCACATCAGGTCCCATCAACTGTGGCCAAGAGCTGCTGTTTAAGTGGGTATTCCAGCTCTCAGGCCAGAGAGCTAAAGAACACCTTTGGTCAGAGTTTCCGAATCCCTCTTAGGGAGTTCAGCCTCTCCAGGAGTCTCTGAACTGTGCTCTGACCTACAGGTTACCTCTCATCCACTCCCACATTCAGGGCCAAGGGTAATGAAGAAGAAAAAGGGAAAGCGCAGCAGCCTGCAAGGACACTCTACCCACTCAGCAATCTCTACCCCCCACACTGTCCCTTAGCAAAGGACTTCTGAACAGTTTTTCTCTAACCCTGCCCTTCTCAGTCCTCGCCCATTTTTTTGTTTGTTTTAGCCATACATATGAAAATTCAAAAGGTTACTGGCATTGTATTTATGGCCTTTTAAAGTCTTAATATTCTAGAACTGCGGTCCCCAACCCCCTGCCACGCCACGCCAGGAACGGGGCCCGCACAGGAGGCGAGCGGTGGGCAAGTGAGCGAAGCCCGAAGAACTGCACCCACAAAGCCCCAACTGCACGGACAGCCGCTCCCTGTCGTTTGCATCATGGCCGGAGGCCCGGCACAGTCAGATCAGCCCTCATAGGAGTGCGAACCCCACTGCAAACTGCGCATGCGGGGGTGCCAGGTTGCGCGCTCCCCCTGAGAATCCTACGCCTGATGATATGAGGTGGCGCGGAGACAGTGACCGCACCCTTCCACCCCCCATCTCGGGTCAGTGGAAAAACTGTCTTCCACAAAACCGGTCCCTGGTGTCAAAAAGGTTGGGGGACCACTGTTCTAGAATGTGGTACTCTTCCTTTTTGGGTTACTAACTATATCTTTATGTGATTTCTACCTAGGTTTTTTAATCTTTTTCTTAACTGTATATTGATATTAAATTATATTTTCCCATACCTCTTGGAAATAAAATGTTAGCAGAAAATGAAATTGATTTTTAACGCTTATTTGTAAAAATGTATTCACTATGTCTCTTCAAGCAGTTCTGCAGGTTTTGTAGTAAATATAATTCTGGGTACATTTAGTGAGTTGAAGGGTTAAAATACCCAGTGCTGTCGCATATGGCAGTGAGCAGAATCACAGATGTTGATGATACCACGTAATTAGTATTCTTTTATGTAAATGAAGGCTGTCAGCATGTTACCATAGTGTCTCCTCTCTCTGAAGCTGGAATTTATGCCACTTGGTCTCACCAAGACCAAGCAGGATTATTCTATGGCCCTTAGTCAAGAACTGAGAAGAAATCAGTACAATGAGAGAGAGAGAGAGTGCAAGCATGCGCAAAGAAATGAAAATCTCCCTAAAGTAGATTCTATTTTTTTTCCATTTTATTTGTCAATTCCCCTCCTCCAATTGATATAGTTGTGCATTTAGGATCTGCTAATAAATTTGCTATTTGAGAATTATTGGAATAGTCTACTTAAAAGACATCATATTTTCAAGCTATAGACTTTTTTGGCACATAATTATTATGTTCTGTCATCTCTCATATGGATACTTTTTAAAAAAAATAATGAGATAAATCCAGAAGTTTTTGATCAGAACAAAGACAAAATTTGAAAAGATTCCATTATCTTTTCATTTAATAGTGATATTTATCTGTAGTAGAATAGTTTTAAATATTGATTATGGTTCTTACCTCCAGTTGATTCAGATTTTAAAAATAAAACTATGGTAATTAAAAAGGCAAAAGCTAATATTTTGTCAAGTTTACCTTCCCGATATGCACATCAACCCCAGATGTGCAGGACATTTGTTTAAAGCTGATCTACTTAATGATGTAGAACTGTTCAGACACATTATATTCTTTCCCAATTTCACTGTAAGTTTATCAGTTTTAGATATTGGGTGCCTGTCACACTGGATGGTGTACATTTTAAGTGGAAATGTTAGAATTATTGTGACCTTTGAGAATATGAAGGGAAAAATGTACACATCAGAAAAATATCAAATAGAATTCCTCTTTCTGCCAGTGGGTGTTAGACCTTGTTCTGAAATAAAGTGGTCAGAGTGTGTGTGAGAGGTGAGTTAAAAACACATTGTCTTTCTTGAACTGAGCATACCTGAAGTTGTGTTCTCGCTTATATTTTCCATTTTGTGTGTAGGTTAAGGTGGCTTTTTTCTTTTGTGTCAGTTCCAGGAGATTTCCATATCATAATCAGATATGTTTTTCCTCTAGAGAAGCTGGTCTGCTTAGCTTAAATCAGTGTGGTGACGTGCAAAGTAGCCCTGTGTTTTCCTGAATGGATTTACTCTGCCATATGGCAGGTTAGTGAGTCGCCACGACAGATTTGTAATGGGAAAAGGGCTGTGCAGGAAAGGATGTGCGTGATCAGCAGATTTATAGATCAGAAAATGAAATCAGAAGAAAGAATTTCCAGAGTGCCCTTTCCATTTGACAGCTCTCCATGGAGAGGGTGTGGAATGGTTTTTTTAGTGTTTTTCTCTTGGCTTTTGGTTGTTCCAGCCTATTTTCTCTAGCACAAGAGTTGATTTTGTAAGGCATCAGTGTTACGGGTGTTATGTTGCTTTATTCCTATTTATAGAAATATTTTCTTTTTGTAGGATTTGTGCTGTATTTCATATGATAAGATCTCAGTAGCAATTAAATTCCTGAAGACATACCAAGGCTAAAATGGGGATTTGCCACCCATCAGATTTTGAGTTACAAGAGGAGGCTATTCAGATAAGATTTTGTGAGTACTGAATCTTTTGAAGGAAAGAAAACAAAAAGTGTGGGGCAAAGGCAATATATGTAACCTAAATATTTGTACTCCTGTAATATGCTGAAATAAAAAGTGTAAATAAATAAATAAAAGCTGAGTGAGCTAAAGATAGTATGTTCTAGTATGTTTTAAGTCTGTGCTGTTTTAATACTGTAGCCACTGGCCACATGTGACTGTTTAAATTTAAATTAAGTAAAATTAAATAAAATTAAAAGTGCAGTCCCTCAGTCTCACTAGCACATTTCAAGTACTCAGTAGTCACATGTGACTAGTTACTACAGTATTGGACAGCACAGAGAATATTTTCATCATTACAGAAAGTTCTATTGAACAGTATTGTTCTAAGTGGAAGAATTTGAGAAATAAAGTTCTTTCTTTGATTTCTGTGTTCTTCATCCCCACATAATTTACTGGATAAACGCAGTGGTTTTAAGGTTTTTATGTGCAAAAGAATCACCTGTAGAATTTATTTAAATTGGAGATTTTAGACCTCTCTCCGGATTCTGATTCCTCAGGTCTACAGTAGTAACCAGGAAATCTGTATTTATAACAAGTAGCCTAGGGAATTCTCATGGTAGGTGATTGAGAGACTACATTTTGGAAAATATTAAATTAGTGAGAAAGTTGGGAACTGCCTATCTCTTGATTTGCCCCTCTTCATTTCTTCATTACTGACTTTCTTTTGTGTCCCCAGTAATTGGTTTTAAGCATCACGTGTACCCAAGTTGTACTCTCAACTGGTATTAAGTAGCAAAAAGAAATTTCATTTATTTACCATTTAATCTTTTCAATGTATTTGTGTTTTGATTTGGCTGTGCCTTAAGAAAAGCAAACAAAGATGGTTATTTCAGTACTGTTCCAGATTGTGTGGGAGGGTAATTCTGAGAATACTTTTGACCTCTAACAGTTGAGCACTCACAAGTCTTGAAATTATACAGGAGTAAAAACAGAAATATGATGCATGATCTTCTCTCTGAAGGAGATTACAGTAGCCGCCCCCCATCCTCAGGGGATACATTACAAGACCCCCAGTAGATACCACAGATGGTACCAAACCCTATATATACTATGGTTTTTTTCCTATATATACATACCTATGACAAAATTTAATTTATAGGCTGAGTACAGTGGCTCACACCAGTAATCCCAGCACTTCGAAGGCTGAGTTGGGAGGATTGCTTGAGGCCAGGAGTCCAGGACCAGCCTGGGCAACATAGTAAGACCCCATCTCTTAAAAAAAATTTAATTTATAAATTAGGCACTCAGAGCCTAGGAGTTTGAGATTGCAGTAAGTTATGATGACACCACTGCATTCTAGCTGGGGTAACAGAGCAAGACTTTATCTCTAAATAAATAAATAAATAAGGCATAGTAAGAGTACAATAACTAATATATAATAAAAGAATAATAAAATAGAATAATTATAACAATATACTATAATAAAAGTTATACGAATGTGGTTTTTCTCTCTTTTTCAAAATATCTTATTGTACTGTATGTACCTCAGATATCTGAAACATTAGAAAGTAAAACCATAGATAAGGGGGGGACTATTGTATATCTAGTTAGAAAATGGGTAAACACATCCAGAGGCATGACTTAAGGACACTTAGCAACAAGTCAATAATTAGAAAAATAACTTAGTAGAAACTAAATACTGATAGTAATTAAAGGAAAAGCACAATCTGACTTGATTGAGGATAGTCTAGGTTGCTTCCCTCTGTGTGATTTGAGGGTTTCTTATGTAGGGATATGGCCTCTGCCCTCTAGAATGAGCAAAAAAGGGAAGAATCTTTAATTTGGTCCTGCAGTATATTTATTTGTGTGTTTTGGCAATAGGACTAGGCCAAAAAGGGCATCTGGCAAACTAACTAAAGGGACTGCTCCCAGTATGTTAGATTTAGAACTTCTTTGGGTTCACCCCATAATCATGGAACTGCATTTGCTCACAGAAAAGTGGAAAAGAAATGGAGGTTCACTTTATAAGAGGAACTACCTTCAAGGAATTTTAAATCCTGATATTTTTTAAAAAACTGTCAAGGTTCCAAACAATAAAAATTGTCCTTTTAAAATTGTCATCTAGCTTCTTTCCCTTGGAGGAATTGCCCACAAGCCTTCTCTGACAAAAATTTTGAAGCAGCATTATTAGGAAGAGGAAAAAAAAATCTCAGTATGTTACCATTGTTTTAAAAAGCATTTTCATATATATCATCTGGAAGATTTGTTGTTTTTTTTTCTTTTGCCTTGGTAGTTTGGTTAAATACTGTAATCCAGTAGCCAACTCCACCTCTTGTCCTGAGTCAGATTTATCCAATTCTTTATTTAGAAGGTGAACATTTTCCCCACACTTTCTACAAGATAAAAATGTTCTTTTCAAAAACAGATATATAAAATTTTAAGTTGAGGCACATAGTCTACCTCCTTAGCTAGAGATAGAGGACTTTCTTTTTCTTATCTTTACCTCATCCATCTCTGCTTTGAAATACATTGAAGTTGACCTAAGATTGCCTTTTTATGTGAGGTTCTTCGTCTCTCCTGATATGTGAAGCACCATAAAGTTTCACATTGTTTCTACCCCTCCCATAGTACTTTATGATTCTTCCTTTTTAAGGAATTTAACTGTCCTGTAATTCTCCGTCTTTATACCAAATATGCCTTTTTAAAAAACTTTCAAAGGACCCAATTTTGAATTGAAAACTAATGAGTCTTGAGTTGAAACACTAACTGCAAGCCTCTTTAAAGGAACATATTTTGCTGACAGTATTTTTTTTTCTTTTTGGGGGCTCTGTCGTGCCAGGTTAAGAGAGTGGCGACTTCTGTGAGACATGGATAGATGCAAACATGTAGGGCGGTTGCGGCTCGCCCAGGACCACTCCATCCTGAACCCTCAGAAGTGGTGCTGCGTGGAGTGCGCCACCACCGAGTCGGCGTGGGCTTGCCTCAAGTGCTCCCACGTGGCCTGCGGCCGCTACATTGAGAACCACGCACTGAAACACTTTGAGGAGAGTGGACACCCGCTAGCCATGGAAGTCCGGGATATCTACGTGTTCTGTTACCTGTGCAAGGACTACGTGCTCAATGATAACCCAGAGGGGGACCTGAAGCTGCTCAGAAGCTCTCTCCTGGCAGTCCGGGGCCAGAAGCAGGACCAGCCCGTGAGACGCGGGCGGACGCTGCGGTCCATGGCTTCGGGCGAGGACGTGATCCCGCAGCAGCGCGCTCCTCAGGGACAGCCGCAGATGCTCACGGCTCTGTGGTACCGGCGCCAGCGCCTGCTGGCCAAGACGCTGCGGCTGTGGTTCGAGAAGAGCTCCCGAGGCCAGGCGAAGCTGGAGCAGCGGCGGCAGGAGGAGGCGCTGGAGCGCAAGAAGGAGGAAGCGCGGCAGCGGCGACGCGAAGTAAAGCGGCGGCTGCTGGAGGAGCTGGCCAGCGCCCCTCCGCGCAAGAGCGCGCGGCTGCTCCTGCACGCGCCCCGCGACGCGGGCCCGGCCGCCGCGCGCCCCGCCGCCCTGCCTACCTCACGCCCAGCGTCCGCCGCCTCCCTCAAGCCGCGCCGCCAGCCGGCCGTGGCCCCGGGCGTCACTGGCCTGCGCAATCTGGGCAACACCTGCTACATGAACTCCATCCTCCAGGTGCTAAGCCACCTCCAGAAGTTCCGAGAATGTTTCCTGAACCTTGACCCTTCCAAAACGGAACATCTGTTTCCCAAAGCCACCAACGGGAAGGCTCAGCTCTCTAGCAGGCCGGCCGGCAGCTCGGCCACCGAGCTGTCTTCGAGCAGCGACTGGGCCGAGGCGTGCGAGCGGGAGGGCCTCTGCTGGAACGGCGGGGCCTCCATCAGCCGGAGCCTGGAGCTCATCCAGAACAAGGAGCCGAGCTCGAAGCACATTTCCCTCTGCCGCGAACTGCACACCCTCTTCCGAGTCATGTGGTCCGGGAAGTGGGCCCTGGTGTCGCCCTTCGCCATGCTTCACTCTGTGTGGAGCCTGATCCCTGCCTTCCGTGGCTACGACCAGCAGGATGCGCAGGAATTTCTCTGCGAGCTGCTGCACAAAGTGCAGCAGGAACTCGAGTCAGAGGGCACCACGCGCCGCATCCTCATCCCCTTCTCCCAGAGAAAGCTCACCAAACAGGTCTTAAAGGTGGTGAATACCATATTTCATGGGCAGCTGCTCAGTCAGGTAGGTGTGTGCCCACCCTAACCCCAACTCTGCCCCGCACAACGGAAGGAGGCTTGTATGTTAGTTTGAGCTTCCTATAAATGCCTCCCCCGGATTATTGCGCTAATTCGGATAGCTAACAATTGCTGTGATTATGCATTTTCTAGGGTGGCCGTTGTACCTTTCATCGTCGTGTACATTGTGATGGCCTTGTTGGTGAACTTGCCTACTTCTCCTTGTAGCTAGATTTTTTGTTTAACTTGCCACATCGCTTTAGTTTCAGTGAATGTCTTTAACCGTTAATGAAGATATGGGTAATATCATACTCTCGTTGTTATAATTAAGTACCCGTTGTTGGTATACCGTCCTTCGATCAGTTTTAGGAAACTGAACAGAGTTCCATAGTAGTTTGAAAGAGCTTTCTTCCTCCTTTACATACAAGGCAAGTAGGTGGCTGGGGCATGCCAAAGGCCTCCTCCCTGTTTCCCATTACCTTTCATTTTCCTGATCTTTAGTCGTGTAAGGACCTAAGCAAAGATTCATAGCTAAGGCCTTGTGAGAATACGGAGAAAGAAAATTTTTATGGTTAAAAAAAGGGGAGGTGGGCAACTTAAAAGATTCAGATAAAACCTTTACACTGTGCTACTGAGGTTTTGTGTCTTGGTTTTTAGGGTTTTGAAAGAATGGTGAGTGGGATGAAAGAGAGAGCTTATTTAGGCTTTCATTTTTTAGCATGTGAAAGGGGAGTATTTATCAACATTTCCTCTATCCTCTCTCCTCTTAGGAAGAAAGGTGCTTCTGGTTAGGTTATAGGGGGAGAGTAGGTTTAATCACAGTACTTTGAGGCTCTGCAGATGGAGGGGATTAGTGTAGGGCTGCTTCAAGAAAGAAGGGCAAAAAGACAGCTTGGACTCCATGGAAGGATCGAAGTCAAGAGGAAGAATGCCAGGGTGAGAGAAGCACACAGGGACTTGCAGATTCTCTATCTCAGAGTGGTTCCTTGAATGACTGCACGACAACTTGCAGTCTGTACTACTGCAGCATTGAATGATGGAGTGTACTTTGGGATAGAAGAGAAAAGGGGGTAGGTATAATATCTGTGCAGTGTGCTTTGTGAATTCCAGCTACCACCACATGTTTAGAAATGTATATCAAAACTAATATACTCTAATTCTTTTAAAGTTATGTTTATTATTTTAATGTTAGAATTTTAAAAAAAATTATACACTTACTTTTGGTAAAGTTATGTGTTTTGTATAAAGCAAGCAAAAATGTATGTGGGAAGCATGGAAGTCATATAATCTGTAAATTAATCTTTTCATTCTAGGTCACATGTATATCATGCAATTACAAATCCAATACCATTGAGCCCTTTTGGGATCTGTCCCTAGAATTCCCTGAACGCTATCACTGCATAGAAAAGGGGTTTGTCCCTTTGAATCAGACAGAGTGCCTGCTCACTGAGATGCTGGCCAAGTTCACAGAGACAGAGGCCCTGGAAGGGAGAATCTACGCTTGTGACCAGTGTAACAGTGAGTGCTATGTGGAGGGTGTGCTCTGTGGAGGGGGTGGTGGGCGGAGATAGGGCATGCAACTGCAATATTAGCTTAAGGTGCTTCTTTTTCCTTTTTAGTCAAAAGTAACACTGATGATATTGAGTGGTTCTAAAGCATCTTTTAAAGATCTTTTTCTCCCATTTTTCTGAAAACAGGCACAC
>RJWJ010010999.1:28761-45634 GCA_004363605.1 Indri indri | reverse complement strand
AATTGGACAGCTAAAAATATATAGAGAAAAAATTAGCCGGGCATGGTGGCACATGCCTGTAGTCCCAGCCAGTCGGGAGGCTGAGACAGTAGGATTGCTCGAGCCCAGGAGTTCGAGGTTGCTGTGAGCTAGGCTGACGCCACGGCACTCGCCCCAGGCAAGAGAGTGAGACTCTGTCTCAAAAAAAAAAAAAAAAAGAGAGAAAGTAATGTGCTGAAGATCACATAGTAGAGCTAGGCTTGAACCCGGTTGCATCTGACTGCTATCCATGTACAATGACACTGCTTTAAGAGCTGTCGATCCAATTTCTGTCATTGCATTTACCTTCCTGAGCATCTTTTTCCTAATCTTGAAGCCCACTCTTGCCTCGCCACCAAGGGGCTCCATGTTATCTGGTCCCTAAAGAAGCACAGAGACTCTCTCTTAAGCAGAGAGATATAAATGGAAGACAGAAGAGAGCCACAATTTTTATCCCCTATTCACTCCAATAGTCTGGGTGGAAACCGCCTTGATTTCAGTGGCTTGGTTTCAAGAATGTCAGAGCATGCGAAGAACAATATCCCCTGGCTGATGTTATAACATTACAGCACAATCAGTACAGAAATTTTCATTGTCTATTGCCCGTTGCTGAGAAGATTAACCAGATTTGGTGACATAAAAACAGTGTTTTCTGTTTAAAATTAACTCATTTAGATAAGGCATTTTTAACATTCATTGCAGATGGGGTAGGTGGGAGGGGGAGGAGGGGGAGCGTAAATTCACACCTGTTGGGTGCAGTGCATACTGTCTGGGGGGTGGGCACACTTGCACCTTTGACTCAGCAGTGCAAATGCAATTTATGTGACTACAGCATTTGTACCCTCGTGATATTCTGAAATAAAAAAATAAAATAAAATAAAATTGCATTAACCTTAAAAAAAACGATATGGCATTTTGAACAAGGAAAGAAATCTTAGTGTAGACTATTTCTATACAATGCAACTGCATTGTTTTTAAAGAGTTTAAAGCAAATTAGTGATCCTCATGGGGTTTGCTTTAATGAATAGGTCATGATCTGTCATTAGCACATTAGGTAGTTAGGGCTTCTGAAACTTTTGAATATGTCTGACAATGGTCTTGTTTAAATCATTTGGAGCATTTTTCCCACTGTCTTATCCATGATATTGGATCACGATGTGATGAGCTTACTTGAGAAAAGCAAAGATACAGCTTAGTCTCTGTTTAAATACTGCATTAAAAATTCTGAATTAGGAGACTAAAAAAAAAAATCATGAGGTTTTTATGATAGTGTAGCAGACATTCCCCACTGTGGTGCCTCCCTGTCTCCAGATATGCTAATGACGGACATGCTCAACTGATGGTGGATAAAGTTGGTAGATTGGTGCATCGGCTTCCTCGTTCCTCAGGCGTATTCTACCTTCAGTTCCGAGAGGTCTTCAGTGGCACTCAGCTGAATTGCTCACAGCTGAAGCCTGCTCATTAACACATCTTACACTGGCTTCTTTCCTTTCCCTGTCTCACGTACCTGACCCCGCAGTGGTGCTTCCTGGGGTCACCTCCCAATTAAACTACTTCAAATCCTTCTCTTAGGGTCTGCTTTGGAGGGAACTTGACATAAGACAATTGGCAATAGAGGTCTCATCATTACCTTGTTAGGTTGCTTTTTGCTAAGGAATGAATGACCTATAAAAATGGTGTGGGATTTTAGAAATATGAAATGTATGAAAAGCAAATGTATTCATTATATTGACATTATTGACCCGCAACAAAGAATGAGTTTACTACAGCTTAAAGAAAACTAGATTACAGTCCATTAAGAGACTAGTATCTTATGGGTCATATCATATATGATAAGGACAGTCTTTCTGATTTAAATGGAACACCATCACCCTCATCCTCCTTTTATGCTTTATTTTTATCCAAAAGAAGGTGATTACTTATCACTTTATCCTATATTATATTTGTTTATTAAGTTTATTGTCTTTCTCCTTTAGAAATATCTTGTTTGCTGCTGTACCCTCATGCCTAGAACTAGGACTGACACATAGTAGTCCCTCAATAAATACTTATCAAATGAGCAAATGGATGAAGGCTTCCTACATAGAAGTAAATTGTAATTAGAAGTATGCTCAGTGAGCATGGAATCCAAAGCAGGGAAAGTACTTTTTAAAAAAGTATATATGGCATAGATTTCTCTCTCTTTTTAAAATGAAGATGAATTGTTTATTGGAAAGACTTGAAATTTAATGGATTCTGAACCTAAATGATAGGTATATGAGAAACAATTTAAAGCACAAATGTGGTAGACATACTATATCCACATGTCATTTATTCTTCACAGAACTCTATGAAATAAGTATCATTGTTCCCATTGTCTTTTTCTTTTCTTTCCTTTCCTTTTCTTTAACCCCATCCCTGGTGGCAGGTAAACATTCTTCCCATTTTACTTATGAAGAAACTAAGGCTCTGAGAGGTTAAGTGACACATTCAAGGGGACATAGCTAAGAAAGGGTCAGAGCCTGGATTTGAACCAGAATGAATCTGGAGCCTCTAGTGAGTGAGTGGAGCTGGGTTGAATTCACCTCTAGACTAGAGGAACTTAGCGTCTGTTGTCATCAAACTGGCAAACAGGGCAGTGCTTGTTAACCTTGGCTGCACATTAAAATCACTCAGCCAAATTTTAAAAAGCCCAATGTCCAGGTCGCTCCTCAGACCAATTAAATCAGAATATCTGGGGCTAGGGACCGAGCATCAGTCATTTTTAATGATCCTGAGGCGATTCCAATGTGCAGCAATGTTTGGGAACGACTGCCACCAGTTTTGAGACCTCTACGTAGCTACAGCAGCACTGGGAACAACGGGAACAACAGCAGGTGTTCCTCTGTGCTTGGAGAGAGGCAGCTCGTTCCTATTTACTTTTCTCTAGAGCTGTAAAGCTAATCTTTTATTTACACATGTGCACTGAAAACCTATGAGTCTACTTTGGAAAGCCGGACTATTTTTTCCCTAATTTATTTCAGCTTCCTTTGGAAAAAAATAGCTCATGGCTGAAGTAATAGAGCACAAAAGCCTTAAAACATATGCCGGAGCAGACGGGAAGACAGCCAGAGTCAAGATGCAGCCCTGCTTTTTTGGCTGTTCTGCTTTTCTACACTGCAAGGGAAACAACCTTTTTATACATAAATTTGTCCTGACCCTAATACGTTGTTCTGACCACCCCCTCCCACTCCCCTGCAACAAAAGTGTGCAAATCAATAGAATTAACCTATTGCATACTGGATATACTAAAGATATTAAATATTCTACAAATATTTATAAAATTAAGTTTGATATAATGCTTAAAATTATTGTCAAGGCTACGTGATTACAGTTTTGAACTGCAGAAAGCAAAGCAACTGATACTGGCATTGTGGGCCACAGAGCCATTCAAGAATTTCTGTATGATGATGCTGTTTCACGTGCCTATTAGATGCGGCATGGAATACTACAATAGCACTGGATTGAGAGTCAGGGGACGTGGGTTCAAGGCCCATCTTGGTCACTCTTTGGCCATGAGATCTTGAGCAAGTTACTTATTCTGGGCCTTGTTTTACTGATTTATAAATTAAAAGGTGATTCTAAAAAAGAGACTCATGGTTTGCACATATGAGAAGAAATTCTCCTGTGCTATTCTTGAAAAACCCATGTCTTCCCATCCCTGTGTTGAGCTTCCGGCCCACTCACTGACACCCAGGGGAGAAGACTGCACTCACTGTTTTTGGACATTTCCAAGAATGCCTTGGGACTTGAACGGAAGCCTAAATTTTCTTCTCTTATGTTGCTTAAAAAATAAGAGCATCCATATGAGTTAGGTAATTTATCATCACTTTACTAATGAACCAGGCTAACTTTTCTGGCTCCTGTAAAAAAGATAGGAGAATGATAGGATGTTTAGGTGAAAGTTATCTTAGAGATCTCCTTTTTCAACCTAACTTCATTATCTAGCCACAAACTTGACAAATGAGTCAATTTTCTGGCACTGGAATAAATTTATGGGCGTTATAATGTTTATCTGATCCCTTGGACAATTTTAAAAAAAGACTTTTAGTGACTCACAGAACAGACGTGACTGAGTAAACATCCAACTGGCAAAAAGAGCCACACTTAGATAATGGAATAGTTTTTTTAGCAGAGACAGGATGATTAAAAAGAAAAACAATAATAATAATAATAAAGATAATGGAATAGTTTTAAAGTACTTTTATTGGGTCTCTAGGGAGCAATTTACTTGAAAAATTAAACAAACTTATAGATTTGGTTGGAATTAGAACAAATTATATTTTATTGGCATGTCTCTAAATTTAGGAATAATTATGGAATCATTCGAATAAATGCACCAATTAGAAATCAACATTTAAAAATATTATTCTTAATGTGAATCCCTATAAAAAGCAAAAATTTAAATAGTCTAAACTCTGTTCAAAGGTGAATTCAAAGGCATCATTTTTCATCATTGGTAATGAAATTGTTTTTTACATTAAGCCTGAAATGAGATGCATGTAGACATACTTTGTGAATTGAAGAGTGCTATAAACATAGGGTAATGTTATTATTATTGTTTTTACTATTGTTCCTATTTATATTCTTCCCAGGACCCATCACATGCTAGGCATGGTTAATAAATATTTGCTGGAATTAGATGAGGCCATCACCTCACGTTGCAAGACCAAAATAAACTCTCATCAGACATGCCTGCCAATGGGTCCTACTTATAATTAATTCCTTAAGTGGTTGTAGCTGGGCCATTACCTCATCCCCTGTTCTACTCTGTAATGTCCTCCAACTTTCTCTCCTGGAGGGATCACATTCTACACACGCCTGGCTCATCAGTAAGTGGGATGCGCCTGCACGTATGTGGCCTGTGTTGTACTCAGCTACATGGGACTTAAGAACTACTCTCAGTCATGTCAAAGTTTGCTCGAGTCCTCAAAGGCAGGCATGGGTTCTTGTATTCCTTCTGCGGCTGCTGCCAGAGCACAGTGCCAGACATGCCATTAGAATAAATGTTTATTACTGAATAATGTCCCAGGAAACCCAGTCAACCCTGCCTTGGCTGCGTGTGGTGGCTCACACCTATAATCCCAGCACTCTGGGAGGCTGAGATGGGAGGATCACTTGAGGCCAGGAGTTTGAGACCAGCCTAGGCAACATAGTAAGACCCCATCTCTACAAAAATTAGCCGGGCACAGTGGCGCGCACCTATAGTCCCAGCTACTTGGGAGGCTGAGGTGGGAAAATCCCTTGAGCCCAGGAGTTCCAGGCTGCAGAGGCTAAGATCCTTGTCACTGCTCTCCAGCCTGGATGACAAAGTGAGATCTTATCTCAAAAAAAAAAAAAAAAATTAAAAAACCCATAACCCTGCCTTCACTCACATGGATGCTTTAATTTTTCTACCTAGAGACGATGGGTGTTTTCTCACTGAGTTTTATAACAACACAGCCCTTGAAAAAAGTTCAATAAAACAACCATGAATACAAAGATCTATGTCTTAGTATGCCCTTTTGGGGATTAATTCATTTTTTTTCGGAAATGTCAGTCCTTGGCTTAAGCTCAGTTTGTTTTTTTCTACACTATATTAGAATCGGTTGTCCGTATCCCAAAGTAATGGGGTCAGGGGTAATATGAATAAATTATCCCTCTAAATAACGGGGGGGGGGGGATTAGTTTTAACCCCAAATTCCTACCCTCTTCCGGATGTTTCAGGAGATCCATCACAAAGAATAACACTAAATGGATAGAGTTTTACTCTTCTCTCTGCCCGTTACTATCTGATGGAAATCCTAATGAAAAGAGAAATCCACACTTACCATTAGTCTCCAAACACTCACATCCTAAACAGGCAACAGAGGAGCTAGCGAGAATTACCTCCTTCATATTCCTTTTTTACATAATGTTTTTTAAAAGAAACAAAGAGACCTGTTAGCACCCATTCCCAGAGATCTTTGCACAGCTATACAACAATACAAAGTATTGTTTTAAGCACTGAGTATGCAGCCCCAGCAAGTCAAAGGACCCAGCACATGGCTTGCTGTGTTCTGGGGCAACGCCATCATTACACAGGGGTTGCTCCCAGAGGGGATGCTTGAGGCATGCTGGGTTTCTGTTGCACTGAGCTGTTGTGTTCTGTGCTGCCAATTCCTGGTTCTCTGTCTCAGGCCACAGGCCACTCTTTCCCTGGTTAACTATTTTTAAAAAGTTTACCACTCATCCTACACTTCACATTCATTTGGATAAAACGAAACAAAAACAAAACAAAAAGCCCCACAAATAACAAGTATTGGCAAGAACGTGGAGAAATTGGAACATTTGTGCACTACTGCTAGAAATTTAAAATGGTGCAGCAGCTGCTATAGAAGACAGCACGGTGGTTCCTCAAAAAATTAAAAATAGAATTACCAAATGCTTCAGTAATTCTACTTCTGGATATATACACAAAAGAATTGAAAACAGGATATCAGAGAGATATTTGAATACCCATGTTCATAGCAGCATTATTTACAATAGCCAAAATGTGGAAGCAACCCAAGTGTCCATAGACAAATGAATAGATAAATAAAATATGGTATATACATACAATGGAGTATTAGTCAGCCTTAGAAAGGAAGTAAATTCTGACACTTGCTACAACATGGATGAACATTAAGGACATTATGCTAAGTGAAATAAGCCAGTCACAAAAGACAAATATAATACTATATGATTCTACTTATATGAGGTTCCTGGAGTAGTCAAATCCATAGAGACAGAAAGTAGAATGGTGATTGCCAGGGTCTCGGGGGAAGAGGAATAGAAAATTATTATTTAATGGGTAAAAAGTTTCAGTTTTTTTTATTTTTGTGGGGTATGGGATGACAAGGTCTTGCTTTGTCACCCAGGCTAGAGTACAGGGGCATGGTCATAACTCACTGCAGCCTCCGACTCCTAGGCTCAAGGGATCCTCCTGCCTCAGCCTCCTGAGTAGCTGGGACTACAGGTACACGGCACCACGCCCAGCTTATTTTTCTATTTTTTATAGAGACAAGGTCTCACTATTGCCCAGGCTGGTCTCAAACTCCTGGGCTCAAGCAATCCTCCGGCCTTGGCCTCCCAGAGTGCTAGGATTACAGGCATGAACCACAGTGCGCAGCCCAGAGTTTCAGTTTTTTAAGATAAAAAGAGTTCTAGAATTGGATGGCAGTGATGGTAACACAACAATGTGAATGTACTTAGTGCACCCAAACTGTGCATTTAAAAATAGTTAAGATGGTAAGTTTTCTGTTATGTGTATTTTAACACAGCTTCAAAAAGAAGATATTAAAAAAACAGTTCACCATCCATCCAGAGTGGAGCTATGGTTGAGTGGAACTATCCAAACAGCATGATGGGTCTACAGGGTCCCCAAACACGGTACATATGTCACCAGTTCTACCTCCCCTTGCTCATGACAAACATTATTAGGGTCCCCAAACATGGTACATATGTCACCAGTTCTATCTTCCCTTGCTCATGACAAACATTATTAGGGTCCCCAAACACGGTACATATGTCACCAGTTCTATCTTCCCTTGCTCGTGACAAACATTATTAGTTGATCATTCCAATACTCTTTCCTCCTGAGTCCACATGCAATATTATAACCTTTCTCAACATAAGCTACTACCAAACACTCAGAGTCGATACAACAGCTATGCCAATGTAGGAGAAAATTGTGGTGGTCTATGAAATCCATGCTAGAGAAAAATCCAAACAATAAAAACTTCACAGAATAGGTAAAATCAACATGGACTTGATATATTAAAGAAAAAATTCTTTTTTAGTTCTATCTCAAAAAAGTTCCAATAGCTAAAATTGAAGCAGCATCTTTCACCGCTATCACCACTCACTTGAACCCAATAACCCAGGTTCCGATCTCTAATTATACAAGTATTTTCTATAAAAAGGAACCAGAACTCTTGAAGGGGAATTGATTTCAAGTCTTGGGAAGGGAAAATTCAGAGTGGGTCTAGAATATCCTGTTGTTGCCGGAAAGGAAAGATTATGTGTTAAAAAGACAAAAGAGAAACTTAGGGAGCTCCTACTGCCCAAGGTATGCCAATTTAAACATAAAATCATTATCCTCACCAACTGCAACAACTTAAACAAATGGAAAAAGTTAATGTAAAGTATTAACAAAGGTAGTAGTGATATACAAGGGAAATATTTTGTAATATTTTTTGCTATTATTGAGTTTCAAGATATTAAATGCACAGCTAGTTTGTTTCTCTTCTACTTCATATACAGACATTGTTAAGCGTGGGTCTGTTATCAAGTATGGCTATGAACCTGCTTCTATTTGTGTAGCAGGAGAGACTGGGTGGGGAAACTTTAAGTGGGCCAAGAAGTCCCTTCAAAATCAAGAGCTATACCATGAACGAGATCAGCCCTTATGGTCTCTTAACAAGGAATAAGCAAAGTTCATCCATTCATTGCCACTGACGGTTACACATAATGACCAATGAAAAGCACCCCTTCTCCCCCAAGAGAGCTCTGACCCACTCCCTCAGCTCCCAGGGAATAATCCCTGTGGATGAACTTACCAATGAGACACTGATGAGATATAAGTAAAGTTCCAATTATTAGTACATAGAAGAGGTAAATATATCATAATGACAGAAAAGCAAGGTGGGTTCAAGCCATCTATTCACAAATTCTGGTAAAGACACTGAGTTTCAGTAAAAGAACACCTATCTGAGACATAGGGATGTAAAATTTCCACATGTAACTAGCACAACTTTGTAATAAAAGGGGCTTGAACTACTGAACCATATAACCAGACCCCACATTCTGACCTGAAATCAAAGGGTTAACGATTTAGGATTTACAACCTCATTGAGTCTCTTTTTCTTTGGGGGTCTGGTAAAGTTTCTAAAATCCTACCTAGGAAGAGGTAAATCTTATATTGTGCAGTTATATATAAGCTATTTAAGGAAATTTGCTATATATATTCGCAATCACTGGTTAAATAGTTCAGGAAATTTGCTTTGTTAAATCCATAAATTTTGATGACCTTGTTGAATAAGTAGTATGTGACTATTTAGAGTGTTAAATAAATTTAAAGACCTATTGCTCGATAAATTCTTAAGATTATAAATTCTACATTAAACAACACACAGATGGTCATAAACATTCCTCCCCAAGCACAAGAGTCCATTGGACACTAACGACCCTCCAAAGGTGAAATCAATTTGCCATCCCAGGAGTCTTAAGACCATTAAAAAAGATCACTCTTCAAATAAAGGTACTACATGCCAAGTCTTTTTTATACAGATCATGCTAATTTCTCAGATTTGGTGGGGCTTGCTCTTTGGATCACCCTACCTGGAGTAGTGAAAGCTTTTGCTTCACCAATTGCATTGCTAACCTAGAGCTGCCAAATTGGTACCTTTTGGTTCATCTGTCTTTCCTCCTGGGTTGGAGTTACCATCTTTTGTAGAATCCTTCAGGGTTCCATATTCCTTTTCCATCTTAGCGGCTTCTTCCTTGGTACTGTCTGTTTCTTCATGACTCTTTTCTGATGGTGCTGTAATCAGATTATACATTGTTGTTACAACCTTATTTCCTATCTATTAATTAATTCCTGATGTAGAAATAAACTTTGTTGAAAAGGTACAGTTTGAGGTCAGATCATTTTTTGAACTGAAAGGATTCTTAGTGATTATCTCTAGTCCAACCCTCTACCCCCACTACACAGAAGAGGAAACTGAGTCCCAGAGAGGGGAAAGATATGTCTAAAGTCACCCACTGAGTTAAAAGAAAAGCTGGGCCAACCCTCAGCTTTCTGGATTCTGATGTAGCAGTCTTTCCCTTCTGCCACGCTGTGCCCTTAGAGAGTGGCAGTCTATTACTCAGTAATAGTCTGTTAGCACCTAAGGTCTGGGGCTATGGCAGGATTTCTTTCCTTCTGCCCCTTTCTTCACACTCCCTTAACCCTGGTAACTCGAAATGCAAAGAAGAGGCTTGGACACTTCCTGTCAAAAAGGGATAATGCTTGCTTACTTCCCGCTTAAAAATAATGACATTTCCTTCTAGCAAATCCTGTGTTGAATTAAAAACCATAAACCTTGAAGTAGGTAACCACTTGAAAACAATTGTAATGCATCCCTGCAGCCAATAAAATATTTGGAATCTTAAGCAGTCTAACCTTTTTAATGATTTTTTTTCTTTTGGAGACCAGGTCTCACTGTCACACAGGCTGGGGTGCAGTGCTGTGATCGTAGCTCACTGTAGCCTCAAATTCCTGGGCTCAAGTGATCCTCCCACCTCAGCCTCCTGAGTAATTGGGACTACAGGTGTGTACCACCAAGCCTGGCTAATTTTTAAAATTTTTTCTAGAGATGGGGTCTTACTATGTTGCCCAGGTTGGTCTAGAAATCCTGGCCTCAAGTGATCCTCCCACCTCAGCCTCCCAAAGTGCTGGGATTACAGGAGTGAGCCACTGTGCCTAGCCTGTGTTTTTTTTTTAATTATAGAAAAAAACAGGAAAGAAGAAAGAAAGAAATCAGTTATTGTTTCATGTAAAACATCTACTAGTGTGCTGTGGTATATACAGAGATGCATAATTTTTTTTTCATAGTTGTGGTATGAAATTTTGAAGAACGAAGAAATTTTGTTCTTTGCTTTTATCATTAATATCATTATGGAAGGATGTTTCCAGGTTATTAAAAACTACTTGTAAATATATTTTAAAGGGCCATATATTATGTCACCAAGAATATGTACATCATTTCTGTGATAGGGAGAAAAAATTAAAGTATAAGAATTTGCAACTTGTAATCTTTTCTCTTTTTACGCCACCCTCTTCCTTGAAAGGAGGCTCCTTTGCACAGTTCAGTTCCTTGGTGTTTGCTGTGCTGGGCAGGGTGAGGGGTGGAGATGCCAAGAGAAGGGGGGTGGGTAAATCACACTATAAAGGGGCATAGAGCATCCCAGAGGAGAGAGAGAGAAGACCTGGTAAGGGAAAAGCAGAAAGCAGGGGAAATGGGGTAGACAGATGACCAGGGACAATAGTCCGGAGAGGTGATGACCTGGGGAGAGAAGAAGATATCTAAAGGAGAATTTTAGGAAAGGTTGCTCAATTCACGATGTAGCCCTTTCCTTTTGACCTAAGATTCTTAGCTACTTCCTAAGACTCTTCCATAAAGACCTACATTACTTTTCAATGTTTTCTGGGGGTCAGATTTCTGTGCTATGACTGGCTACAAAATAGCTAATGTTACATCTATTTAATCCTAGGTTGGCTTTCAGATTTTAAAACTTTTTGAAATCTGTAACTCTTCATTAATGTTTATTGAGGTTCATTATTTATCACTCAAAAGGGTTATTCTTCTAAAAGCTAAAAAAAAATTAAGTAGTCAAGGTGACTGATGAGGAGCTAAAAATAAATAAATACATTTTTAAAATTAGTTAAATAAATCATACCTGCGAAAAGCTTACTTTTGTTGTCAGTAGCATTTTTTTCTAGTTTGTTTTTGGTCTGAAGAGCAATCATTTCATCCAAGTTTTCTGAAGGGAGGAGGGAAAGAAGTATAATTTTATTCCCTGAGAGATAATATCAAACTTTTACTAAAAACGTTTAAATCTCACCAGAAACATCACAATAGCAATTCCAAAATATGAACACTGCTAGTAAGATGCTTTGACCTGGATTTTATCTCTCAGAATCACAGACTCTAAGGATGGAAAGGCATGTAATTCGAGGTCCTCGAGTTCAGACTCCTGCTCAGCTAATTGCAGAGGTCCCTTTCACGTCTCTGTGGCTGCTGCTGGAACACTTCCAGGCTTGGGTCTTAGAGTGGACACCCGTGGTTTTGACCTACTCAACGCCAGGTAGAAACTGCACCTCGACTTTCCTTTGGGAAACCCAGCCCTCTCTCACTCTCAGAACATGTGACTCCAGTGGTGTCAGAGAAGCGCAAGCCTGACTGATCAGGGTCTTCCATGAACGTGGGCTCTGGTGATTAGTTCAAAGAGGAGCACACGGCTCAGTGTAGGTCGGTGAGACCCAATGCTAGGACTATTGGTAGAAAGAGGCTCTCTTTCCACGGGGAGTGATGTACTGTGAGGATGCGAGACTGGGCTGCCCCACTGTCTTGTTCCCACGAGGAGCAGCCTGTCTGGAATGAATCAGCGTACAAAAGGTTAGAGCTGTGAGATGGGAAGAGATCAACTCCTTACACTGTTGGTGGAATTCACAAACCCCCCGTGGACGTTTTTAGTTACATGAGGCAATAAATTCCCTTCTTCCTTAGCCAAACAGTTGCATTTCCATCATTCAGGGCCCTTGCTAATTCATGAGGGAGCCGGTTCTACTGTTAGGGAGTCTTAAGGGTGAGAATTTCCCTACTCATATTAAGCCGCAACCTGTATCCTTGTCTTTGTTCTAATTCTGCTCTTTGGAGTAACATCATGTAAGTGTTACTAGACAGGAGTCTAGACTGTGACTTCCTCAAGGTAGACAAGAAATTAGAATCTAGACTCTTTGTACTTAGTTATTCAACCAGCCACATATCTTCTTTGAAATAACGACCATAGCTGGCAACCTTTGTAATCACCATGCTCCGTGGAGACCAGAACAGAAAGGCAGGTCACTGCTTGCCACTGGCTCAGATGGGAGGAGGGAGGCCAGTCAAGCCTCTTCCCTGGTGCTGCCCTGAGCCTTCGGGGGTCTGGGGGTGGATCTCCATGGTAGCAGCAGTCAAAGCCAATGTGCTTATACAGAAAAATTCTTAAAAATACAACTCATATTCTGATTGAAAAAGTGATACATATTAGAGAAAATTAAGAAAACAGAAATTTTTTTTAAAAAAAAATCACATTTATTATGCCCAGAGATATTTTGGTATATTTCCTTCCAACTTTATTTCTCTCTCTCTCTCTGTATATATACCTATCCATTTTTCAGCACCAAAATTGATGTTATATTCTAAATGGCTTTAAACATTCAACATTTTATCATAAACATTTCTCTCTGTCACTAAATAGTCTATATAAATAATATTTATATTATATATATAATTATATATGTAACAAACATACATAATTATTTTAATAACACAAACATTTAAAATAAAATTTAAATAGTCCATCGCAAGAATAAATAAATATTTTAGATAATCTTCTCTTCTTAAATATCTAGCCCATTTTCACAATTTTACTGATATAAACCAATGTTGTCCGACAGAACTTTCTGCAATGATGGACATATTGAATTCTGTGCTGTTCAATATGGCAGCTACTAGCTACAGGAAGCAACGGAGCACTTTAAATTTGCCTAGTGCAACTGAGAAACCAGATATTAACTTTTATTTGATTTAAATAACATTCGTATTTAGTGGCTACCACGTTGGACAGCAGAGCTATGAATGGTAGTGGGAGTATCTGCCTTGCACGTAAGCCTCTGTGGCCTCTCTCGCTCATTTCCATGGGATACATGACTGTGGAATTTCTGAGTCACGGGATATTGATATGAAACAGTTATTTATCTGAAACATCTTTGATGTGCTGTTACAGGAATAAAGTAAGCCACATTTTTATTATGAAGCACTGTGTGTACTATAAGCCCGTATTCTGTTAAATAAGATAAAGAAATGATGTCATAGGTGTGCACACACGCACATACTTACACACACGTAGAGGAAAACATCCGGAAGGTGTCAATATTGTGAGTGATTTTCACTTCCTTTTAAACATCTTTTTGCACTGAATGACTTTTTAAAATAAACATGCTCTTTTATAATCAGAAAAAGCAGTAAAACTATTCTCAGGTAGAAAAAGATGGGGCTCATCCAGAGCAGTTCTGGATGACCCTGCCTTATGAGATTTCCTCTTCTATTTAATCCTCCTTCCGCTATCGGAGTAAGGGGCTGTGAGGGCATCTTGCCCAGAATATGTTAAGGATGAATGGCATTTGTTGATTAGATAAACCAAGCAGGAAAGCAAGAGTCTTTTTAAAAAACAAACAAACAAACAAAAATGGAGCACTTGCAATGTGTCTAGTGCAACCTGAGAAACTAGATTTTGTTTTATTTAATTTTAATTAATTTAAAAAATAACCTACATGCAAAATCAAAGAATGTCCAAGTTTATGTATAAAATTCAAGGAATAAGGGTTTGCAAACTTTTTCTGTAAAGGGCTAGGATAGTGAATATTTTTGGTTTTTTGTAGGCCGTATAGAGTCTCCATCGCAACTACTTAACTCTGCTGTCGTAGAATGAAAGCAGCTACAAACAACACTAAAACAAATGAGCATGACTTGTTCCAATAAAACTTCATTTGTAAACATTGGAATTTGAAGTTTATATAATTTTCATGTGTCATTAAATGCTATTCTTTTGATTTTTTTTCCCAACCATTTAAAATGCGAAAGCCATTCTTAGCTTATGTGCTATGCAAAAATAGGTGATGGACCAGATATGGTCTATGGGCAGTAGTTTAACAGCCCATTTATTGATAACAAAGTCCTTCATTATTTTATTTTATTTATTTTTGAGACAGAGTCCAGCTCTGTTACCTAGGCTAGAGCACAGTAGAATCATCATAGCTCACTGCAACCTCCAATGCCTGGGCTCAAGCTATCCTCCTGCCTCAGCCTCCCCAGTACCTGGGACTACAGGTACACCACTATGCCTGGCTAGTTTTATTTTATTTTGTTTTATTTTGAGACAGAGTCTCACTCTGTTGCCAGGCTAGAGTGCCATGGCATCAGTCTAGCTCACAGCAACTTCAAACTCCTGGGCTCAGCAATCCTCCTGCCTCAGCCTCCCGAGTAGCTGGGACCACAGGCACGTGCCACCATGCCCGGCTAATTTTTTCTATTTTTAGTTGTTTGGCTAATTTCTTTCTATTTATAGTAGAGACGGGGTCTTGCTCTTGCTCAGGCTGGTCTTGAACTCCTGAGCTCAAGCATTCCTCCTGCCTCAGCCTCCCAGAGTGCTAGGATTACAGGCGTGAGCCACCGTGCCCGGCCGCCTGGCTAATTTTAGAGACAGGGTCTTGCTATGTTGCTCACGCTGGTCTTGAACCCCTGGCCTCAAGCAATCCTCCCACCTCGGCCTCCCAAAGTATTAGGATTATAGGTGTGAGCCACCGTGCCCAGCCTCAAAGTCCTTCATTTTATAGATGCAGAAACTGAGGTCTAGCAAGGAGCAGTGCCTTCCCCAACATGACAGAGTGGGCCCATGGCAGAGCTGGGACCAGGAGTCAGGACATCCGATGCCCAGGCTAGTGCTTTTTCCTCCTTGCTACCCACAGACCTCCAAAAGAAAACCAAGATTCTTAGTCCCAAACAAAATTGAAAAAACATTAGTGAGTCAAATTTTAATAAAATTGTCTCCATGGAGATTATTAGAAAATGCTAATAAGACAAAATGTAAGTGTGAAATATTTGTACCCAAGCCAGATCTATAACAATAAAAAGTTGAAAATCTCTGGTGTATTTTATCTGTATGTATTATCAAACAGGGAAATACTGGTTACCCAGATGATCTGGACAGTTTTGGGATAAATTATCAAACTAGTGAGGTAATTATTGCTATGTTCCTAACTTACTTTGAAAAATGAAAACTACTGTAGTAAAAACAAACCAGATAGGATTCTCACCAAGGTAGGAAACACCTTCTTCTGGCGTTATTGTGCCATACTTTACCATCATCTTCACAAAGTCAATCAACGTTTTCATGATAGTAATCAGTGTTTCTTTCTCTTTTGCCTCTTTTTCTAAATAAAAGAACAAAATAATTTAAAGAAAACTAGTGGAGTATAGCTTCATCTTTTAATGTCAATTTATGAAGTAGAACATCCTATTGAAATATTTCTCCCTACATTTATACCTAAAACCTTTATTTATTTATTTATTTATTTAATTTACGAGACAAGGTCTTGCTTTGTTGCCCAGGCTGGAGTGCAGTGGCACCATCACAGAGGTACCACAACAGCCTTGAACTCCTCAAGTGATCCTCCTGCCTCAGCCTCTTGAGTCACTGGGTGTTCAGGTGCATGCCACAGTGTCCAGCTGATTTTTATTTTATTTTATTTTTTTAGAGATGATGTCTCGCTGTGTCGCCCAGGCTGGTCTTGAACTTCTGGGCTCAAGCAATCCTCCCACTTCAGCCTCCTGAGTTGCTGGGGTAACAGGCATGAGCCACATCACCCGGCTAAAATCATATATATATAATTCACAAAAAGTCTAAGACTTGATTGGAAATACAGGGCAATGTATAGCTATGTCAAACTTTTTCATAAATGGGCAATTATAACTTCTCCAAAGGGTTTAAGTTAATCTAAAATATTTTACTAATAGAGTAGATGATAAAGAGAGAGTTTTCAACCAGAGATAACATGAACCCAAAAGGGATGGTAGAAGATTGACAACCCAACAAGTTTTCTCTACTCAGCTAGTAAGTCTTTGAGGGCAAGAACAATCTGTATTCACTAACGAAGCTTAATTTTCTGAGTTGAAAATAAGAACACATATATGTTTGTAGTTTTTAAATGAAAGATTGATTTTTTTATTTTTTTTATTTTTTTATTTATTTATTTATTTTTTTTTTGAGACAGAGTCTCACTCTCTTGCCTGGGGCGAGTGCCGTGGCGTCAGCCTAGCTCACAGCAACCTCAAACTCCTGGGCTCAAGTGATCCTTCTGCCTCAGCCTCCCGAGTAGCTGGGACTACAGGCATGTGCCACCATGCCCGGCTAATTTTTTCTATATATATTTTTAGCTGTCCAATTAATTTCTTTCTATTTTTGGTAGAGACGGGGTCTCGCTCTTGCTCAGGCTGGTCTCGAACTCCTGAGCTCAGAACGATCCGCCCGCCTC
>RJWJ010010999.1:0-28661 GCA_004363605.1 Indri indri | reverse complement strand
GGTTGATTTTTTTAAACAGTAGTATATATTACTTTTTAACCTTTATTTCATTGGAAAGAATATATACAGAGAGTAAAAAGATTCCAATAGTTCAGAAGTAAATAACAGTGAAAAGTAACATTCTCTTCCTCCCCCTGAACCCCTTACTATAGGTAACCACTATTAACAATTTCTTGGGAACCCTTTGTACTTGGCATACTGTTCTGCATCTTACCGGAACAAAATGGCTAATTTGATGCCATAGTAGCTCAGCAAATACATTAATTCTCAAATCAGAACAAACGTATTTCCATTTTTGAAGAAAAGAAAAACAAACTAAGACGCTAGAGAGGAACCCATTTTCCCTATTCTTTTAGCTGCCATGAAGGATTTGCTGTAAATATTCCTAGCCTTTCCCCAACCCTTTCATCCTCCCCACATATGTGGATGGTAGGTGATATCCATTAGTCTACACTTCTCAATGGATGAGGATTTGGAATCTTTTTTCTTTCCACTTGCCTGGAATAGTAGATGGCAAGGACCTGAGATACTTGTCTGCTTTGCAGACTCAAGCCGTCCCTGGGATTCGCTTCCAAGATCTAGACCGAGGAGCGGGGAGTTAGCAAGCCCAGTGTTGGCTCTCACGCTAAGCCACATTCTACATCCCAGTGCTTATCAGTAACAGAGATAATATTTTGTTTTTCTACCTGCTTTATCATTTCTCAATTGGTTCAGACCATGGGTGATAAAGACAGGTATCAGCAAAGACCTCAGCATAAGTATTTGAATTAAAATTCTAGAAAAATAAAGGCAAGAAGGAATGGGGTGAAGGAAATAGAAAGATAAAAACAAATAAAATAAAGACTACCCCATGCAGAAGAATTTTCAAAATGGCATCAAAGTCACAGGTTGGGAGGGAGGAAAAGTGGGAGAAGAGGGAGGGGAAGAGATCCTGGAAAAGAACCGGTAAATAAAAACTTCAGCTATCGCGTTATCTGCTCAAGGTCACATCTGTGTAAGTACTTGGCATCACGCTGGTGCTCTTCACTGATGAGAAGTGACTCACCAGGATGACAGAGGTTCTGAGCTGGGCATCTGCCAGCCCATGGGGCAAGATGGCTCAGAATGGACCCTCAAGATGTGCAAGCCCTGCGGACACCAGCAGAGGGGCCGGTGCCATCTGGCCAATGTCTGAAATTGAAGCACAAAGGATGTTCTCCAGAAATGAAAGCTTACTTTTAGGTCACTTCTTGGGGTTGGGAGGAAAATAGATTACAACTATATAAATGTTCAATCTGGGGCTGAATCTTTGAACAGGGAAAGGAAAAGTCATTAAGGCAGTGTAGGACATCTGTTTGAACAATAATAACAGAAATATTGTACATTTATTATCCTTCTTGCAGATTAACCAACAATAATCATGAACTGAAATCCTCAGTTAACTCCACGCACATATGAGCAAAGAGATCAGGACACGTTAAAGACTTTGTTTTCAAAAATCAAATAATTTCTCAAGTGTGTGGGGCTCCTGGCCTCCTCCTTTAGTTTAATGCTTTTCATTTTAACTCTTTGGAAGGCTGAAACTGAAACTGTCTATAAAGCAATTTCTCGAATAATTTTAAAAAAGATGAATTAGGTTCCATACACTGTTCCCATTAAGAGAGAAAAATGAGTAGAGCCTTTTAAATAAAGCTTCGATGCAAAAGGCAGGATTTCCTTCCTGTTTTTTGCATGTTTGTTGTTACCACAACACGGATGCGCCTAGAAGACATATGCTAAACAAATAAACCAGGCACAGAAAGACCAGTACTGTACGATCTCCCTTACATGTAGAATCTAAAATAGTCAAATTCACAGCAGCCGAAAGTAGAACGGTGGTTGCCAAAGGACAGGGGGAGGGAAAAGCGGGGAGATATTGGTCAAAATGTACAAAGTTTCAGTTATGCAAGATGAATATATTAGCATGGTGACTATAGTTAGCAATACTGTACTGTATATTTGAAATTTGCTAAGAGGATAGATCTTAAGCATTCTTATCACATACGAAAAGGAAAAAAAGAAAAAAGAAAAAAGGAAAAAAGACAGAAATAAAAAAGGAAGAAAAAATGGTAACCATGTGAGGTGATGGATATGTTAATTAGCTTGACTGTGGTCATCATTTCACAATGTGCACATATATCAAAAGCATCAATTGTACACCTTAGGTATATACAATTTTTATATGCCAATTATACCACAACAAAGCTGAGAAAAAAAAAAGAGTTGCACTAAGAACTGAGGCTGAACTGGGTCAGCTCAGGGACACTGTCTGATTCATCTCTGTATCTGCGCAAGGCCCTTTCCGGCACCTGTACGTAGCACATGTTCAATAGCTGTTTGTTGAACAAATAAATGAACCCTCTGCTAATAAGAAGATGAAATTATCTAGAAACTTCACCTTTCCTGATTACCCTTTCCTAAATATTTCCATGACTAGCATTTCTCTTTCAAAAACAAAAATCAATGTGACCTGTTTTTCCCCAAGCCCACAGTGTATGTCATTGAGGATTGCACCTAGAAATTGAAAACAGGAAGAAAAAAACCCCACCCACACATTTCCTGGAATTACTATTTCTGTTCCACATGGTCAGAAAACACAGTGGTTACCTGAATCAATACTTTTCAGCAGTGCATAGAAGTTTGGGAAATACTGGAGTTCCTCAAAGTTGTCTTCACTGTAGGTTTTAGTTCTCCTTTCTAGGCCATTTGTCAAGGTTAAAGTGTTAGATACTGTTTCATCGTTTTCTCCATTAGTAAAACCATCCTGAATTGCTGCCACCGGAGTCTGCAGTGGGGAAAAAAAATCAATAAAAAATAAGCATTTTGTTACAACTAATGAAACTCCAGCTAAATTCTTTTCTCTGTGATGCCCTCGAATGTGAAGTGAAGGAATGCCTCCTCCTTTGCAAGATCCTGCAGGTTCAAACCTATTTCTGGGCGTGTTCACTCTAATGATATAGAAAAGTCATTGGGGCTTAGAAAAAGGTGCTCTACCCTGAAGACCCTGGCTCCTGCCCAGGGGAAAATAGACAGGGAATTTCTAGGTTCCTGCTCTGGCCAAGTTCCCCTCCATAAGTTCTTGTAAGTCTCTCACAGAATCTACCAAGAGGGATGGTGCCAGGATACAGAAAAGCCTGTCATTATGTCTAACACCAGCAGAGGAGTCACACTTGGGAATTTCTGGGTGACATTTTAAGGGCTGTCTGGATAGGTGCACAAGATCCTTTCTTTTAGACATCATCTTTGTTCAGTGCTCCCCATCTGAGTGAATGGTCCATTCTCCATTGAGTGAACTAGATGGAAATCTAGATGCCTTTCTTCCCTTTTTCTTCCTTTCCCCCCATTCAATCCACTAGTAGTCTTGGCCCTATATTCAAAATTTATCCCAAGTTTGTACATTTCTCTCTCTACTATCCCATTCTAGTCCAAGCAGCCTTCATTTCTCACCTTCCAACTGGTACACCATCCACCTTGAATCTATTCCCAACACCACATCTTTTACATTGTAGCCAGTGTTATCTTTTTAACAATCTGAGCATGTAACTCCTTTGCTTAAAATCCTTCAGTGTTTTCCCATGGCTCTTACAATAAAGATCTGAACCATCTATGGCTCATGGGCTCTGCATGGTCTGGCCTGGGTCCATCTACCCAGTTTCTTCTCTCTTTGTTCTTTCTGTGCCAGCCACACTGTCCTTGTGTCAGTTGCTTGGATACCGCACACATCCTTTTCTACGTGCTGCCTCTCGTGTTCACCAGTTAACTCCTATTTGACCTTCAGTTCTAAGCTCAAGTTACTTCCTCAGGGAAGCGTTCCCTGAGCCTAAGTCCAGGACAGGATTCTTTTTTATGGGATCTCATAGAACTGTGTTTCTTTCCTTAGAGCACTTAATGCAGTTGCAATGAAAATACATGACCATTTAAAGACCACCTACCTCTTCCACTAGACCTTAAAGCTTCATAGGAACAGGGATTATATTTTTTTAAAGGAGCATGGTATTCCCAGTGCTTAGTGCACAGTCGGTATTCAGTAAATATTTGTTGAAAGACCATTTCATTTGCGTTTCATGCACACTGATGCATTCAGAGAACATAAGTAAACAGATCGAGCATACGGACGTGTTAGAGATGGGTGAATGGCAGTATGCTCCGGGAGTGAAGGAGGATAAAAATAGCTGTGTCAGTTTTAGTTCAAACCGGTAAGCTTAAGTGAAAGCCATGAGTTCTTTGATAAAGCTAGAAAGTTTGTTTAGAGTAGGTGAGTCTTCAAAAGCTGTTTAAAAAGATGGCAACTGGTGGCGACTGGAAGTGGGGAGAGCAAAGGAGAGTTTTTAGGCTAGTGAGTTAAAAAATCCAGACCCGATTCCTATTTTCTAGCCTCTCTAAAACAGAACCATATGCCTAGATACTCTTTCTTCGTATTTGAGACAGGATGTTGGAGGAGATGCGGATCCACGGGCCTGGGTGCTCTGGCGAAGAAAACCAAAGGAGAAGTGAGGAGCGTGATACCCTCCTATGGCGAGCTTCTTCCAGAGTGTTAAAGAGAATTCAAGGTGGGGAGAAAGGTTTCCTTGGTTGATGCCAAGGAAAAGATGAAGAGGCAAGGAGTCCGGAAGGGGAAGGGCGGATAGAACGACTAGTCTGGGTGAAGGGTGACAGACGGGCATCTAAACCAACGAGAAGGGGAAGGAGCCAGTAGAAGAGCACAGCCTGGGACAGACAGGCAGCATCTGGCAGCTAGCTCGGGGCATGCGAAAGCCGGGGCGCAGAGGATTGGATCGACCCACTTCTTTTTGGGGAGTTTGGGGACAAATGATGACATCTACTGTGAACGGATGTTGGCTACCAAAAGAGCTGTGAGATACTTGGTTCCAGTACACTGTAACTGTACAAATAGTTGTTATTATGTGATGTTGTTATTTCACATAATATTATGTATCATTTTACTGTGTGGTATATTATAAGATATAATCTTTACTATATAATAGAATATAACATGTAATCTTTTAGCTATTTTCAAAGTAGAGTTCATTTATGTCTTTTAACTTATTGGTATTTTATGAATACACTTTTTTTTTGGTAGAGATGAAGTCTCGCTATGTTGGCCAGGCTGGTCTTGAACTCCTGACCTCAAGTGACCCTCCTGCCTCGGCCTCCTAAAGTGCTGGTATCACAGACGTGAGCCATAGCACTCAGCCTTAAACAGGCTTAAAATGCCACATACCTCAAATATTTTTTGGCACCAGGTAAGGTATTAATTACATACAGATACAGGTATACATACACACACATCCATGCACATGCATATACACACATACACAACATACACATGTACATACCACTTTCTCTGGTATTTTTCCAGCCTGATTCTCAGTCCTGCCCGTGGGTTTATTGGGATCCTGCTCATAATTGTTGGCTTCCTTGGAGATTAATTTTTGTAAAACCTCTGCTACTTCATCTTCCAGTGTGTGTGCCTGGCTTTCTGTGATCTGTTAGAAAGAAGCAAAACATATAACTGCTATTCCCAGTCTTGTGACTTAAAACAAAAAATCAGGACTAAACTCTGTAGTTGAACATCTATTTTTAAAACAGGAACCTCCCGAACCATCTTTCAGGCAGCCCCGACTTATGCCTCCACTACGTGCCGGCTGTTTCAGTGACTGCCCCGCTCTCCTGGAAGTGTCTCTGGGCCCACGGTCGGCGCTGTCTGCTGAGACCCAAGGAACACTTCTTTTGAGAAACACCCTGAGAGTCGCTCCTCCACAGCTTTGGTCTTAGGTAACCTTTGAAACTCCACAGCATTAACGTCTTAGTAAATCCTGTCAGGGCTGCCCAGGGCTGAGGAGCAAAGCTGAGGGGGATTCAGACGGGATCGCATAGAGGTTCTCACACACACACTGCATGCCTTTGCTCATGTCATGTCCTTTTGTCACACACGTGCCTCTTAACCTCTGCTGGTTATATCCTAACCACCCTCTGAAGTTCACTTCAAACGCCTCTTCCTCTGAAGCCTTTCCTTACTGCCAACTGGAGATAAGCTATCCTCTGGCACACTGAACTGCTCTCCGGTTCTTAAGCAGCTTGCATTATGGGCGTGTGTGTACTTGTCTAGTTCTTCTGATAGACTATAAACTCCTGGGGGAAAAGAATTAGTCCTTACTTGTCCTTGAAACCTGTGGTGACTAGAATAAAGTAGATGCATTATAAACAGCCAAATTAAGTGGCTCGGCTTCTTGGCATACTCCAAACTGTACTAACCATTTGATTTAGTCTCATGCATATGACTTACGAGGCCAAGATTCAGCAGTTTAGAAACAATCTTGTCAAACACTCTTCTATCATTTTCCTCATAAATCCTGGCAGCAATTTTGTGGACAATGTCTTCAGCAGTTAAAGGAGTTCCATCTAGTTGATGAAGGCCGTCTGGATCATCTAGACAGAACAACCACAATTCCAAACCATGGTGATCCCAGAACTATTTTGTGTATCATATTATACTTATAATCAATACTTTGCTTTGGTACCCTCAGATATGTTTGAGATCATTTATGGTGGTGCTTGGTCTACATAAACTCCTGGTTTATGATAAAATTCGTCTTCAAGTTAACAAGCTATTTAGGATGATAATGGAAATTCTGAAAGCTTCTTATGTGACTGCAAGAGGAAGGCAGAGGTGAAGAAAACACAAAAGCCCTTTCCATTTGTTATTATCACTAATAATGCAAACAATATTATACTTTTTAATTACATAATATATCATATTTATATAGTATGTCATATTATTCAAAGTACCCTTCTATATATTATATAATTTGATATCCCATTTCCATACAGGGATTAGACTGTGGGGTAATATTTCCACAGGTGCTCCCTTTGCAGGCAAATTCCTTGGGGTAGGGGTGGAGAAACCTACCTCACACCCAGAATCAGAGAGTGGGTACTGAAGATTTGATGACTTACCTGGAATAAATATTTACTTCTAATTGAACATGTGTCAGAGTGCCTTTACATAAGGCAGCTTGATGTGACTAGCCCAATTCTCCAGAGAATAGGGAAATTATTTTATTTTATGTGCCTGGAATTCAAATTTTTAAAATGTGGCAACAGGTCTGCACAAAGTAATAAGTAAATCTCTGCGGAGAAACATGCAAATATGTATCCTTGGCTTTCCTGGGAATGCACTTGGCAGTGCTACTTCAGGCTACAGCAAGGGTCCATCCTGAGGGGAAGGGTTAGTGGCAATGAAGCGTTGCACCACATCCACAGTGAACGTTCAGGAATCCATTAGTCTTCTCCAATCTATACCATATTGAGTGGATCAAGTTTACAAGGCACTTAACTCCCTGTTACCTCTAAGCAAATTGGAAAGGTCAGAATTTTAGATCCAGTGATACCTCTTGTTATCTATATATCCTCAGACCACTGTAAAGGAGAATAAGGGTATCTATTTCATGGGATTGTTACGCAGATCAGATGAAATAAGACGTAAAAGCACATTTAGATTGCAAAGTACTATAGGAAAGATAATATATTATTATTATGTACAGCGAATTTGTATTTCAAAATAAAGGAACTACAATTATCTTCTAGAGGAAATGGAAATTGAATCCCTGGCCAGATTCTGCCCAAATAATCCTCGTCATAGTCACTCAAAGAAAGAAGGACCAAGGACCTAGTATATCTATTCTGAGTCTGCCCTTCTCTTCCATGGCTTTGGGGATTCAGACAGGGAATTTCTCCCATGGCCTTTCTTCCACACTCTGTGGAAATGAAGGCATATGCAGCCTCAGGCAGAATATCTCCTTCTTGTTTGGAAAAAAGCTTAGGAAAATGAGTGGGGTAATTATACACAGAGGACTGAACGTTCTCCATCAGGATATAACTGCTGAGCTGTGAGCCAGCCCATAAGCTCTGAGCTTTAAGAGCCCTGAACACCAGAGTGGCAAAGGAACAGGAAAGCCCCTAAGGAAAATAAATAAATAAATAAATAAATAAATAAATAAATAAATAATCGGTTCCCCTCCTGACTGGCTGAAAATCGGGTTCATCATCTATTTTTCAGGAGCAGAGACTATGATTTAGGTCTGATTTTTCCATTCGTGGGTTGCAAGTCAGGCTCTCAGGAATATGTGGAGCAGAAACTGCCCCAGTCTGTGCAGAGGTGGAAGAATTTATTTCTCTTCCCACTTATCCCTCAGGATCCGAAACAGGAAGAATATTGGTTGCTTGCTAGAGCTGGAAAATAACTGAGATGACTGTTTTTCAGTTCATTTACTTCACGACAGGGAGGATGTTAGTAACCCACTGAAGAAATAGCCTCTTTCTTCTCTGCACTGCTGTGTTCTCTTGAGCCAGGAACTTAGGTCTCCCCTAGCAGAACTTTCCTGGATGGATCAATAGTGGAATACTTGACCACTGCTCCTTACCTTCCACTGATTTCCCTTTGCTCTTCTAAAATAGACAGTATCACTCAGAATGACTTCCCTACTGCGCATGAAGGGGTATTTCACCCTCCCTATAAAAACCCCCAGAGGGAAGCCAAACATGGATTCGACACTTATAACTTTGGTTAAGCAGCCATGACATTCTGAGTGGATATCAAAGGGGCTGTGTCCCAAGTCATCATCTGCCTAGTTATGTTTTGAATTCTTAGCATCTAATATAGCACTTGGCATTCATTTGTTTAATAAATTTTTATTAAAGTCTTAATATGTGCCAGATATTGGAAATAGAGTGATGAATAGGTTAGGCATGGTCCCTGACTACACAGAACTTATTGTCTAGTTTATAGTGCAATACATAATAATTCTCAACAAATATTTGTCAGGTCAATGCACCTGTAGTCCCAAAGCACTGCTTTATAAAAGAAACTTGGAAAAATCCTAAACCATGCATACTATAGAAAATACTGAAAAGGAGAACTGAGGGACCCTTATAGCACAAGCCCATCCGGAAGTTTCCTAAAGGTGAGAGTAGGTCTGGGAATGCACCCTGCAGAAGTTAGTCTACTTACACTCCCTTCTGGGATGAAGACTACATGCTTCTGATGTTCTATTCAATTTGGTGGTCCTAAACCCTCTGATCCCAGGATTTTCAGGGCATAAATGGAGACCAGAAGCTTTTCCATAAACATCTCTCCGAGAACCTTCGCCCAGCTTCTTTGTGATCTCAAGTGGAGTTAAATGACTCCTAGGGCAACCTAAAGCCATCAGGACTAGCACTTGGTAGTTGCAAACATACTTGGGATGGTAATAAAATGTTAAACAATTTAAATATTAGTTACTCAAGTTCGTGGTCAAATCCTAAACAGATCTGTGTCTCTGTGTGCACATACAACCAATCTGACTAATCCAGTCAAACAAACATTACATTATTACTTTTTTTATTAAATCAAATGGTCGGTTTAGCCAAAGTGGTTGAACCTGTTTTGTATGCAGTTATAATCAGTGTCTCTTTATTTCTAGTCCAAATGTTTTAGGTTAAAAAGTAGAATTCAAGAGTAAAAAACCAAATTTCCCTGAGTAGCATGGAATATGACATGTGTCAAAAGATAAACCACTGCTGCCACCCCGACTCATAGATACACAACACACTTCTGAACTCTCCTCAGGCCGTTATGTCCTTTGAAAGTCCAATTGAATTGTCCAATGTTTTCTGGCAGAAATAATCAACTTGATTCTCTTGTAGACATGGAACAGAATAAGAACATAGAAAAAAGCCTGTACACTCACTCCTAAGCACTAGTCCTCAGAATAGAAAACATTCGCTTCTTCAATGTCTACCTAAAGCATTTCATTTATTCCCTCATGTAGTCTTTCATTTGTTCATTCATTCATTTAATACATTCATTTAGTGAATTCATGAGCATCTAGGTTCTGGGGCTACAATGTCTCTGTTCCTGTGAAGTTTTCAGTTTAGTTGTGGAGAAAGACATTAATCATAGGCAGTCACACTTACGAGGGTAAAATTACAAACTGCATTAAGTGACATGAAGGAAAGCAAGAAGATTTCTATTAGCTGATGTGTGCTTGATGAACCTAGAAATGCAGACATGAACCAGTCCATGCAAAACTGTGGAAGCCACGTGAAGGATGTGGTATTTTAGCCCATGAGAAATTATAATCTACTAAAAGGTTTTGTGAAAAAGAGTTGCATGCTCATATCTGTGTGTCAAAAAGGCCACTTTGTCTGCCACATGAAGAATGAGTCGGAAAATGTAGACAGCAGTTGCTGGGAGAATTATAGGTTTTGCTATAGTTCTAGTGAGACATGATTAGTGCTTAGACAAGGGTGGTGGTGACTGGGGATAGACAAAAAAAAATTGAGAGATATATGACAGGTAGAATTAATAAGATTTGGTGGATTAAAATTTGAGAGGTGAGGGAAAAGAAATAGTTTGATCCTAGATTTTTGTCTTGAAAAACTGATGGATAGTACTGCCTTTCCTAAAGAAAATGAACTCTTAAGAGGGGTAGGTTGTGACGTGAACAGAGATAAGTTTGAGGTGCTGCTGAGACTTCCAATGGAAGATGTTAAGTAGGTAGACAGATAAATAGGTCTCTAACTCAGAGAAGTCTGGGCTAGTGATATGGGACATCAGGATATGGATGTAACTGAAGCCATGGAAAAGTTAGGATGATTAAAGGAGAAAGGACATGGCTAGAAGGAGAACATTGAAAAGGAAATAGTGGCTAATTCACCTTTTGGGGGGTATTTTATTAATCAAATTATTTGAAAATTATTATATTTTCTTTGTACTAATTGTTAAAATTAACTGGAATGTTAAAATGAATTCAATAACAAAATATAAATAGATTTTTAAAAATTTTTCAAAGCAACAGTAAAGGAACTTTTAAATGAAAAATAAAATTTGGGACTCTGTGGAATAGAGGCTTTGCACACTATCAGTAAATTTGGGCTTTATCTCAATTTTGGACTTGACTAATAAAAGATTATGAGTGTATAAGAGATATTTTTAAAGTACAGGACTTTCTCTTAACCTATTATGGGAAACTCCAAGTTAGAGAAAACAGGTAGCAAAACAGTTCTTTTTTCCTCATTTACCTTGAAATTTATGATCCAATCCAGTCTTAGTAGAATCATAATCATCAGTCAGTCTTCGATTCTTAGTTGAATCAACATCTTCCACATTCAATTTATTATCAAATGGGGAGCTTCTTATGGATTGTCTATCTTTCTCAATTTTTTCCTTTTCTGTTATTGCCTTTAGCAGGTTCAAGTTATCAACAAAAGAATAATTGCTTTCACCTGGCTTGTTTTCTGGAAGAAAAGCCCCCAAACCCAACATAGCCGTTTTAGTTCAGATTTTTATAGCCTACATTACTTAAATTAACATCACCAGGATTTCTTTGTACCTGGAGGGTATGTGTTTTTAATCTTGTCTGCTTCTGCTTCAGCAATCTGCGAAACAAATAAGACATAGACCAGGTTTAAAATCATTGCTCTACTACTTACCAAATGTAAGAGCCTCATGATTTAATCTCCATGGGATTTAGTTTTCTTGTTTGTAAAATGCAGGTAATAATTCCTATCTGAAAGCATTGTTATAAGGATTAAATGAAATAAAATAAAGGGAAGATGCTCTATAAATATGAATTCCTTTCTCCTATAATATTGGTGAAAGCTTAATCTCTGGTTAATTAAGCAATCTTACAATAGAGTGGGTGTGATGTTCAGCTTACTGGGTTATACAGTTAGCTCTAGGTATCACACAGAACTCCCTGTATATAACTGTTAGGGCACAGAATTTACCAAAACTAGATTTCCCATACTAATTTCCGTCAATTTACTATTTTTTAAATTTTAATCAATATTTCTTAAAAAAAAATCTTTAATTTTTTTTTTCTTTTTGTTTTCACATCTCAGCTGTGGCTAGACTGTCAATTTACTATTAAGCTCCTGAAGTTTGTATGTTCAGAATGACCAAAATGTCATAGCATAATTACACTAAGTAATAATAATCAAAGCAAAATGAAATAGCATTTATAATTTTACTTTTGACCTACCTGTTCATTCAGAGGTCTTTCTGCACTTAATTCTCTATTATGTAGAGATTTGTCTAGAACAAACACACACAGATATAAATTTAATTGTGCGTTGAAAAGACAAAATATGACTCATTAAATAAAATCGTCAAAAAGAAACAGATATTTAGAAATATTTTTGGATGACTATGAAACCAAATATATATTAACAAACATTATCAAGATTACACAATAACAATAATTATCAATGTTGCTTTGTTTATTATCTCAGTGTATTTCCTGAGTTAATATTACAGAATCACACTTTTTTTTTTCTGACCAGAAATCTAACATACAGTTCTAACTCTTGGCTTACCAGCTATTCACAACTAGAGAGAGCATAATTTGGATTGGTATTATAAATAGAATATCTGAGAAAGGTGGTAAACCAACTAGGAAAAAAATCCAAGCCACTTTAGGTAAAAAAAAAAAAAAAAATCTCCCTTTTTCAAAATAAGATCTTTAAAAACCACCCACGTTACTGTTTTATCTTTTAAAAAGTAAAGAAAAAAATCTGTCTTCCGTCTCTAAAATCAAACCGATTTCTCTGTCAGTGTTCATGAGGTGACTTGATCATTTTCTATGAGGCAGCGTGATTTACAGCTCACGGATTATGTCAAGCTTTACCTTTCCGTGGCGAAATAGAAGGGAGCTGGGGAAGAGAAAAGTGTCCACATACCTTGGCTGCTTCCCGGTTTGGGGAAAGCTTGAAGCGGGCCAACGTGGATCACCAACACCAGGATCCAAGTGCCGGTCCAAAGGAACCCCATTCTTTCACGCTCCAGCTTCAGAAACAGCCGGGCGCCGGGCTCCCGCAGCTGAAGCTTTTGTTATGAATGAAAAGGAGGCGTAAAAGCAGGAAGAGCCCGAGGGCGGGTGCGCGGAGGGAGAGTGGCGGGGACTGCGCGGCGGGTGGAGCCGGCGCTGCTCGCAGCAGACGGGTTAGAAAGGGCTGCGGGCGCTCGGGAGTCAGGTGTTCAGGTGGCGGGGAGCGCTGTCCGCGCCGTGGGTGCTGAAGTTCCTGTGACGCGCAGCCGGCCGCGGGGCCGCTAGGGCGTCGCTTTACTCCAGCTCCCTCCTGGAGAGGAAGTGAGGGAGGAAGCGCATGCTCCGTGCAAGCCAGAGGCGGGAAGGGATGGCGTCAGAGACTCCAATGCTACTCCAATCCCCCGGGACCGGGACGCGGGAGGGGTGACGGACCGGCTAGCGTGTTTTCTGTGCTGCAGTCGTAGGGATGCTCCTGCGCTCAGGGTCAGCTGGATTGCCGTAAGCTAGACATAATTGTTATAACGTCCCAAGTAAACGTCACCTCAAGGACCAAATGCCTTCTCTGCCTGTGCACCTGTCAAGGAGACTTGGATAACCTTGGGCAAAGAGCTCCTTTGGGATTCTTCTGGGGTATCTGCTCCAGAATCCCTTCTTTCCTTTCCACCTCCTGTACCTAAAAAGCAGATATAATTCTAATATTCTTAGAAAAGCCCTGCTTTTTGTGATTTGTGTTGACATGCCAAGCATTCCTTGATGCTCTTGTGTCTGAGCCAGGTGCTTCACGTACATTATCTCATTCACCTCCCAACAATCCAGTGAGGTGAATACCATTATGCCCATTTTCCAGTTGAGGAAACTGAGTCTCACAGTGGTTATGTTCCCTGTGAAAGGTCAGTCAGCTGGTGAGTGCAGAACCCAACACTGAATGACTCTAAACCCCATAACTGACCCCATTACTGCACACTGCGTTCCTGTACCACTTCTGTCCCTTAGTCCTTCATCCAAGGGTGACCACTATTCTGAGTTGTACCACGCGTTATGTAAACTGACTCAGGCAGTCTTTTGAATTGGGAAGTTCAAGAAACATTCTTTCAAATAGCCAGATTGCTGCAACACACCCTCATTCTCCTAGATGCTGAAACAGAACGACAACAAAAATCATTGCCTATTCCCCTAAGAGTGAGTGTCTCATCAGTCCTGAGAATAGCTGAGCAGCCATGGGAAGTTTCATTCTAAGATTCTCCTTTCCCCACCAAGTGGAAAACTCCCCCTTCTCACACACACACACACACACACACACACACACACACACAGTGAATTAGCAAACAAAAACAAAAACAAACCTGCTGCACTTCTGTAAAACTCTTTCCTGGGATTTAATTAGGCCTAAGGACCTGGCTGTTCCAGGGGTCCTTCAAGAGAGGGGATAGTCATGAAAAGCATTTTTCCTCATAACTAAGTCAGGGAGGTGCTTCCCGTATTCTGAGAATACATATATTCCCAGAAGCCGAAGGTTGTTGCATACAAAGAGCTATCAAACGATTTTTAAATAATGAATACAAGCAACACCAATGTGAACTGGGTGCTGAGTAAGCTCTTTAGTCTCTGATTTTTAAACAGAACTTGGACCCTTTCCTTTGGACTGCAGCATGCTGGGAACCAGTCTGAATAATGACCAAAGAGAAGGATTCAGCACAATCAGGCCTTTGATTTCTGCACCCTGCTTTCCAAGGAGCAGTTCAAGTACCTAAAAACAAACAAACAAACAACCAAGCTGACAAAAAAATCTCCCTCGTTCTGGAGATTTTTGAGTTTGGAAATTACTCAAACACTTCCTGTAAGGATCTAAAGAGTACTTACAAATCTAACAGCTACTTCAAAGCAAATAGCTCTTTCTTGGCAGTGAGAACATAGCATTATTATCCCACTACACTGCGTTGTAAAAAATCGTCACCTTTTAAAATCCCAGGTTGAACGAAGGATAAATTTCCTTAGTTTCCTCTTCTTTAAAAGAGAGATGGCAGGCTCTGTTTACCTCACACTGTTATTGTGGAGATCAAATGGGTACATGTTTTGAACAAGTCATTTTGATGCCAAGAATATTTTTTGAAACAATCTAAAAAAATAAGTCATGAAATGCTTCCAGCCTTTATGCAACATTACCTAATATTAAGTGAAATAGCTATTTTTTGATCCTGAGATGGGAAACTCACTGAGACTCACTCTCTCACTGACCTAATCGCTCAGCTTCACTTTATCCTTTGTCCCATTGCTGACTTGCCTCTCCCCTCAATATACGTTTGCAGTTGGGAGAAATTCAGTATGGAATAAAGGTAAGGGATGGCTACGGAGTGCCTTGCATTGCTTTCCTAAAAGAACAAAGGTGTTTTACCTCTTTCTGCTATTTGGATTCAAAGTGATTGTGTTAAATGGACCTAAATCTAGAAGCATGTTATGTTTCTGATCAAATGAGCAGTGGAGCATTGAATAAACTGTAAGGCATGAATTAGTTTACATTCTTTAGACTTATGGATGATCCCACTGAACTTAATATAGGTCTGTGAATGGAGTAATCCTAAATTGCATTTATTTACTCACTCTTTTAACAGATGTTTATTGAGCATCTGAAATGTACCAAGTATTGAGATAGTTGCTGTGTATACAAAGATGTTGCAATGTTTTCTTTGATTTCTCAGATGAGTTAATTGCTTCCTCAGGATACTATGCACACTTCCAACATAGTGTGTATCCCATTGTGCTGCTTTCTGTAGATGCTTCCTTTCTCTATATAATAAATACACATCGAAGGAAAAATTCTGAAAATACAGATAGGCAAAAAGGGAACAAATCATCTGATAGAGATAACCAATGCTAACTTTTGGTATATGTGCTTTTGGCATTTGTTTTTTTCTAAGAAAATATTTTATAAATGTATTTATAAAACTGTAATTATAAGCTTACATAGTTGGCTGTCTACCCCACTAAACCATTAATTTCTCAAGAGAAAGGATCTTTTCTCTCTCATCTTTGTGTTCCCTGCCTTTCTTACAGTGTCTGGAAATCCATCTGCTTAAATCAATGAATGAAGTGATGGAGGGTTGCCTGCTTACCTTTGGTCTTCAAATGTCGAGACAGTGATGGCTGTCACACGTTGGAGGACCATGACACTGTCAGTATGATTCCCCACTCAGCACTGTCTTTACAAACGAGTAGTCTTACAGAAGAGGTGTTTATGAAAGGCCTAAGAATAGAGAGCCTGACCTGGCAAAGGCCCTCACAGCTACAAAGCTACAGGAATGGGCTTGTTGCTGTGAAAGAGGCTGACGCAGGATACCTGTGCTAGAGATGGCAGCTCACATAGCTCAAAGGAGAAGGGAATGTGAAATCTGGAAGTTCACCATCAGAGGATGGTTGAAATAATCAAGGATGATGAAAATGAACAAATAACAAGACTAAAACAACCCAGAAAAGCAAAAGCATGGAAATGAAAAGAAAAGGGGGCTGGGTGCGGTGGCTCACGCCTGTAATCCTAGCACTCTGGGAGGCTGAGGCGGGAGGATTGCTTGAGCTCAGGAGTTCAAGACCAGCCTGAGCAAGAGCGACACCCTGTCTCTACTAAAAATAGAAAAATTAGCTATGTGTTGTGGTGCATGCCTGTAGTGCCAGCTACTTGGGAGGCTGAGGCAGGAGGATCGCTTGAGCCCAGGAGTTTGAGGTTGCTGTGAGCTAGGCTGATGCCACTGCACTCTACCCACTCTGCCCAGGGTGACAGAGTGAGACTCTGTCTCAAAAAAGAAAAGGGTATACGAATAAGGAACACGGGTCCAAACAATGGGATGTTACAGCCTACGTACAGAGTGCAAAGTGTCAGAACTGAATCTGAGAGTAGGTGGGGGGAGAAGGTATTAATAGCTGGACAGCAAACTTTTCTTGTTCACGTATCTTGCTTGTACCAAGGTTGAACCAGATGGGGTCAATTACCTGCCCCTGGAGCTTTTGGAGGAAGATGTGAGATGCTATGTTGGAGGGCTTCCTCCAGAGCCACAAGGGTAGAGTGGTTTCCCAGAAGAAATCAGGGTGAGGAAATAAGGCAGACAAAAACAACGGATCCTCACTATGCCACAGAATGCAGTATTAAAAATGAATTAAGCATTATTGGGCAAAAGTATCAGATTGCCTATCAGCAGTGTGATTCCTATTATAAAAAGGGTGTGTTTGAGTATATATATATGAGTGTGCACATGCTCATACATAGAAATTTATCTGGAAGTTTATTTCCCAAAATATTTACAGTGGTTGCCTGGCTAGGATATTTCTTTGTTCATTAGGCATTCTGAATTCCTTGAATTTTTAACATTGAGTACGTATTATACTGTTTTATAATCAGAAAAGAAAAATAAAGTACTATAGTCTATATAAATAATTTTATATACCACAATGTTTCATATTCCACTGTTTTAGACATTTGTAATAAACTATTTTCTTTGGGATGTGATAATACATTGTGATAAGGTCAGTGGAGGGGAAATTAAAACCTGGTAGGAGGATTTTTTTGTCTTCTCTGGCACACTGCTACTATTTGAATGCCACTCTAAAGCATTTTTTAACGGTGCATTGTCATTATTTACATGTTCTTTTTACTGTGACCTCCTTGAGGGGAGGGACTGGTCAGGACTCGTCTATCTCAGTGCCTAGCGTATAGTCATAAACATATGTTAGATGGGATCTCATCGTCTTATGAATCTACTCATAGAAGTTCTTTGACATGAGACTTGGTACCTTTTTTCCAAGGCACAGGTGAACTTCAAGTGGCCAAACAGCACATATTCCCCATCGGCCCTGTCCATTCCTTCACTTCCCAGGGGCAATGCTGCCAGGTGGTCTTGGGCATGCTTGAGGTGGGCTCAGGCTTCCTAAATGCTCCTCAGCTTAGTGCTTGCCCTCTGCCCTCCCGAGCCCTGAAGCTGGCCTCTGTGGCACTAGGAATTTGGAATAGTGGACTATTCCAAATAGTTCCAGCGGTGTAGGTGTAGGTGTCAGGGAGAAGGGAGAAAATGGGTAAAACTGGGGCTTCTTTCTGTAGCATCCGGTCTTGGAGGATCTGCTAAAATACTGAGAGGATGTGCTCCTCTGTGGATTTTTATTTTTTTTTTTTAGAGATAGAGTCTCACTCTGGCACCTTCTCGGGTTTGTGCAGAGATGGCAAAGCAGCAGGTACAACGGAGTCATCCTTCCTGGGCATCTGAGGTCAGGTAGAGGACGGGGTGGAGGTGGGCACCACACCCACTCACCCGTGTCCAGGAGGTCACGCAGAAGTGGATTAGCACACGGGAGTGTGGCACGGCTAAAGGAGCTAGTGACTCTGCTCAGGGTAGGGGGCCCCATGAAGCCATCACTATCTGGGTCTCTTGTGACTATTCCAGTGTGACAGGAATTGGTATCCCTCTCTCATTAATTGAGATGGGCTTGGAGCATGAGGTTTTCTACCCCACAGTTACGGTGAATGAACAAGACGGGCTAGTACCCAGAATCACATCTTAAAGGAAGGCATGATTGGAGTTCTGACAGATTGCATAAACTGGGTCACCAAGGCAGGGGTGCAAAATGCCTGGGATTTGCTTTAAAATACCCCAGGAAAAAAATAACCATATCGCTAGATAAATAGAAAAAAAATAACATTGGCTATTAGTTAATAATTATAGTATCTGGGTAATGAGTACACAAGGGTCCAATATACTATCCTCTCTCATTTTATATGTTTGAAAATTTTCATAATAAAAACCTTTTTTAAAAAGATGTATTTTAAATTTATTGCTCACTAGTGGAGAGAGTAGTAAGAGAGACTATTTTTTTTTTTCTTTCCTGTTCTATCTCCCAAAGGTATTCGAAAATACAATTAAAATCTTCCTCAGTGGAACAGAAAATCAATAGCATTGCCCTGGCTCTCCAAAGCCCATCGCCCAGCTATCCCCATGAGCCTGCTGCTGCCACAGAGACCCAAAGTGTCTCAGCCACCAACTCCCCTGCAAGATTCGTGGTGCAATTTACACACATTGGGGAATTGGGCCAGCATTTCTTTCCTGACACTGCATAGGCATAATTAGACAGAACTAATGCATTCTGAGAAACTGAGAGTGATCACTGCCTCTCCCCACCCCTAGGCATGGAGCAGTGGGCAGGAGAGGAGTGTGAGAGTGCTCACCTCTCCCCAAGTGGAGGATAAGTTGAGCCCTGGGCCGTGGGGTGGGAGGTGGAGAGGAGGAGCCAGCAGTTCCTTTTTCTCTGCTGCTCTGTGACCTGTCAGACCTCATTTCTTTCCACTCTCCCCTGGCCCCTGAGCTCCAGCTGCACTGGTCTCTGCTGCTCCTGACGTTGCCAGATGTACGTCACATTGGAGCCTTTACGGTGACCTCCTTCTCTGCCTGGAATAGTCTCCACATGGCTCATTTCCGCATCATCTCCAAGGCTCAGCTCAAACGTCACGCTCTGATGGATTATTTAAAATTGCACCCTCTTCTTCCACCCCTGTACTCCCAACCCCATTACCTTGCTCTACTTTTTCTTTATCACTTGCCACTTGTCTCCTTCAAACGTACTGTATAATTTATTAATTCACCTCTCCTGAGTGCCTATAATGGTCCCTGGCATGTAAATAGTTATTGAAAAAATGGAATGAATGAATGGCGCTCAGAGTCCTATGTTTCTCGGTGTCCATACATTCAAGATTTTTTCAAGTCGGTCCTGGTTTTGACTATGTTACTGCCAATCTCTCCCTGCTGCCCCTTCGTCCTGCCCTATACCTCCATCCCTCTGGTTCATACTGCAAAGCAGCCAGAATATCTTTTACAAATGTGAGTCTGATCAAAGGTAAGGGTGGAGTTTAGGCAAAGCAACCTGGGAAGGTGCACCCACCTGTGCCCAGTCACAGCTGGGAGCCATTCCCACCCGAGGCCTGAGCCTGGGGTGAGAGCGGAAGGGCTGGCGGACAGGGCCTTCAGCACAGGGTGCGGCCAACAGCAGACAACCCTACGGGGAGGGAGTCAAGGAAATAAATCTCCTGACTCCACTCTCCTCCCTTCCTCCCATATCCTATCGGTAGTTTCCAGTGACTGGACTCAACGAGAAACCAGAGGGCAAGGGAGACATGAACGCTGTCTTAGGAGTCAGCCTTCCTGGGCACGCGGCGAGGTAGGCAGTGGATGGAGGGGAGGGAGAAAATGGAAGACACCCACTTTTTCTCTTCCCTCATGCTGCTCCAGTCCCGCACCCTTTCATACTATTCCCAGAATATGACGAGCTTTGCCCCAGCTCAGGACTTCTGCACTTGCTCTTCCTTCTGCCTGGAGCGCTCCCTTGCATAGCTAGCTCCTTCTCTTCCTGGGTAATGTTTCCTCCTCAGAAAGGCCTTCCGGGATCGGTGTCCTCACTCAAGTATCTTCTATTGCATCTTCCTATTTCTTTCTTCCCTAGAATTTATCACAACCTTTAATCAATTTGTTTCATGGTCCTGCTCCTCCTCCAGACTATGCAAGCTCTCCGAGGGCAGGGACCTTGTCTATCTCGAATTCCAACACTCGGAACGGAGCCTGGCATGTAGCAGGCATTCAGTAAATATTCGAGTGAATGAAAAGACAAATGAATAACTGAGAAAGTTTTAAAAGAAAATGAAGGCGAACTGCCCTACCAGGTATTAAACTATAAAGCTACAGTAACTAAAACACTTTGACTCTGGCACAGGGATAGAAAAAATAGTCCAGAAACAGAAACTCTGCAATAGCTTCCTGACTGGTTTCCCTGCAATGTAGTTATTTAATACATGATACATTGGCATTCAAAATCAGTAGGGATGGCCGGGCGTGTGGCTCATGCCTGTAATCCTAGCACTCTGGGAGGCCGAGGCAGGAGGATCGCTTGAGCTCAGGAGTTCAAGACCAGCCTGAGCAAGAGTGAGACCCCTATCTCTAAAAAAATAAAAAATTAAAAAATAGAATCAATGGGGAAAAGATAATTGCCTTAGTCTGTTTTGTGCTGCCATAACAGAAAATCTGAGACTGGGTAATTTATAAAGAATAGAAGTTTATTTGGATCACAATTCTAGATGCTGGGAAGTCCAAGATGGAGGGGCTGCATCTGGTGAGAGCCTTCTTGTTGCATCATAACATGGAGGAAGGCGTCACACCGTGAAAGGGTATGCGAGAAAGTCAAATTCACTTTTATAACAAACCCATTCTCCAGATAGCTAACCCACTCCTGTGATATCCATGATCCATTCATGTCATTATCACAGAGCCCTCATGACCTAATCACCTCTTAAAGGTCCCATCTCACAACACTGTTGCATTGGGGATTAAGTTTCAAATCATTGGGGGGCTCATTCAAACCCATAGAAATAATTAATCCAGAAATGATATTTGTATAATTGGCTAGCAATTAAAAAAATAACAAATATATTCCTCACACCTTCATTGAAATAAATTGTCTACAGATCAAAGATTTAAACGTGAAAACATGAAAAAAAATGTGAATACTTTTATAATCTTGAGAAATGCTATTCTAAACATTACAGATAGAAACATAAAGGAAAATAATGATTCAATATCTAAAACCGATATTTTAAAAAATGATGAAGGTGTATTACAAGTTTGAAAAACCGGGCAAAATACCTGCAAAAATTAATTTCCATAATATATAAAAAGCTCTTACAAAGAAATGATAAAATAGAACAGTCTAAAAGAAAAGTGGGGTAAGGACACAAATAAAAATTCAAAAATAGCAAGGAAATCCAATAAGTATATGGAAAAAATGCTCAAAATCACGAGTAATCAAGGCCAGTAAAATAAATATAAAATATCATTTTTGATTTTTCAAATTGGCAACAATTTAAAAGGTTGATAATATTGGATGTTGACCAGTATATTAATTTCTTGTTGCTGTTGTAACAAATTATCACAAATTCAGTGGTTCAAGATGACACAAATTTATTATCTTACAGTTCTGTAGGTCAGAAGTCCAACATGGGTTGCACCAGGCAGTCCTTCTGGAGACTCCAGGGGAGGACCATTTCCATGCCTGTTCCAGCTTCTAGAGGTTGCCACATTGACAGGCTCATGGCCGTTTCCTCCGTCTTCAAAGCCAGCAAGTTTCCTTCTCCCTCTGACTTTCCGCAGTAGTCACATCTCTCTCTGGCCACAGCCTGAAAAGGTTCTCTGCCTTAAGGACCCATGTGGTTAGACTGGGCCTACCCAGATAATCCAGGATCATCTCCCCATCTCAAGGTCCTTGACTTAATCACTCCTGTAAAGTTCCTCTTGCCATGTAAGGTAACGTACTCACAGGTTCCAGGGATTAAGGCAAGGACGTCTCTGACGGGGGTTGGGGTGAGGTGGAGGAAGGTGTGTTATTCTGCCTATCACGGCCAGGATGAGAAAAATGGACATTTCGTTTGCTTTTATCCAGAAATGGTACTTCAGGCATGTACTTTAAGGCAGAGTTACTCCAATCATGCTCTGTAAATCATTCTGTAAACGTTCTCTTAGTAAAAATAAGGATCTGTAGAAGATTCACGTTACACATCAGCACGATAATGTTTATGAGGTCTATAGTTAAGAAACAAAAATAAAAATCTTTTTTTAACATTTTCCCAAACTTTTTTAGCTATGAAATCTATTTCCTTGCATAACATTGGTTAACATTCAATTACTAAAAGTAACAAAGCAATTACTAAAAGTCAAAATGCAACTGAAACTTTATAGTCACACATGTGAATAAAATATGTGTTATCATATATACAATATGATAACAAAGGGTTATGCTTATATTTTGCTCAACTGGCATGGGTTTTCAAAAGAACATTCAAAAAGAAAAATTGGAAAGTAATATATACAAGTGGCCAAAAATTTATGAAAAATAATCCACCTAATGAGTAATAAGAGAAGTGCAGTGTTTCAAAAGAAGACATTATTAATTTGCTTTCAAATTTAAGAAAGGTTTTTCCAAGAGATAAATGCTAGGGTTGGCAAGGATATGGGAAAATGTGTACCTAAGTATACCCTTCCAGTGAGAGATTAATTGGTATAAGCTTTTTGGAAAGCAGGTGGGTTATATAAATCAATAGCCTGAAAAATATACATGCCAGATGCCTGAGATGAAATCAGTTTAGCAATTGCACTTCTGAAGTAATCAGAGAATACCATACAGTGGTAGAAAAAATGAGTTATTGCCACATGCAACAACAGGAATACATCTCACTGAAATAAGTGAGATAAAGAGTGAAAGAAGCCAGACACAAAAGAATGCGTACTGTATGTTTTTGTTTATATGAAGTGCAAGAAAAGGCAAAACTTACCTATGGTGGTAGAAGTCAGAGTAGTGATTACTCTGGATCTAGGGCTAAATATTGATAGGGAAGGAACATGAAGGAGCCTTCTAGGGCAATGGAAATAGCATATATCTTAATATGGGTGTGGTTACATAGGCGTTGATATATTTAAACATTCCTCAAGCTGTAATTAAGATGTATGTCCTGCTTTCCACCACCTTTCCGTACCCCTGTAATGGTGTGCATGATTGTCCTGGCTGATGCTCTTAAGAGCATCAACAATGCCGAAAAGAGAGGCAAACGCCAGGTTCTTTTAAGGCCGTGCTCCAAAGTCATTGTCCGGTTTCTAACTGTGATGATGAAGCGTGGTTACATCGGCGAATTTGAAATCATCAATGATCACAGAGCTGGGAAAATTGTTGTGAACCTCACAGGCAGGTTAAACAAGTGTGGAGTGATCAGCCCAGATTTGATGTGCAACTCAAAGATCTAGAAAAATGGCAGAATAATCTGCTCCCATCCCACCAGTTTGGTTTCGTTGTACTGACAACTTCAGCTGGCATCATGGACCATGAAGAAGCAAGAAGAAAACACACAGGAGGGAAAATTCTGGGATTCTTTTTCTAGGGATGTAATACATACTTGCAAATAAAATGCCTCAGTGGAAAAAAAAAAAAAAAAGAAAGATGTATGTCCTTTATTGTGTGTAAATTATACTTGAATTTGTAAAAAAAAAAAAAAAAACCAAACCCACTAGCATATATTAAAAAAAGACACAGGGCCCTGCTTGAAGTGATCCCTAATTACCAAACTGAGGACAATTTCTGCATCAAAATAAATAATGACTATAGTGACAGGAAGAAACATATTGGACAAATAAAAATCCATGAATCCACAATGTATACTCAAAAAAAGGAGGTGGATGAGGAGAGGCAAAATTCTTCTTCTTCACAGAAGTATGCAAGCTAACAAATAAGAAGAGAATACTAGAATTAGAAACTCGCCACTCTGCAACCTCGTATTGTAAGAATTATCAATGAATGCTTGAATGCGTAGGTGAATAATTATTTGGGAACAGAATATTCACAAGGTTCCAAAATATCACCCCATAGATTACTTGCTAATTATGAAGAGGAAATATACCTTTACAATGGAGTGACTTGGTAGTCACTAGTTCGGTTTGGTGACCAAACTCAGCATCTGTCATGTGGGACAACTCAACATTATGTGCCTCTTGATGTGATGCAAAATTAAGTATACAAGCATCGCTATCAAGTATTCATACTTCTGCCAAAGATGCTGATTCCTTTGGTCTGTAATAAAACCTGGGCATTGAAATTGGAAGTCTTTAAAAGGTCCCCAGGTGATTCTAGTGTTCAGTTAAATTAGAGAGAGAACCACTAATTTAAATATTTACAAGGTAAATATTGAGTATCTCTATGAATTATTTTGGAATTGCATATTAGAGTGTGAATGAAATGAGCTGAAGAGAAAACACAAGAGCAATGGAAAATTACTTTCCTGATTTTGGTAGTCTCTCAGCCAAGAAATCTTTTCCAAAAATCCTTTCCCTTCTCTTTGTACTATCATAAACTTTCAAATTAATACATATCTTTAAGTCATGCCATAGTAAGAAATTGCAAGTTAATGAGACAAGAAGTTTCTACAGATCAAAGATAGTTAAGTATTACTGGAGGTTTTTGACACAGTATTTTAATTTTAAAACTGTGTGTAATTTGAAAGTAGAATACTGGTTGCCAGAGGCTGAGAGGAGGGGAGAATAGGGAGTTATTGTTTAATGTGTATAGAGTTTCAGGTTTACAAGATGAAAAAAGTTACAGAGATGGTTGGTGATTATAGATGCACAACACTATGAATATATTTAATACCACCAAATTATAAACTTCAAAATAGTTAAGATAGTAAATTTTATGTTATGTGTATTTTACCACAGTAAAAAAATTGGGAAAATGTATGTATCCGTCTTGTCACTGCCCAACATGAACACTATCATAAAAGAAGATTTTCCCTATTCAAGTAACTTTTGACCTGACAGATTACTGGCTAGTCATGAGGAAATAAATGGTAGGATGCAATTTTACAATGCAAGAGTCAGGCTGTCACCCCATGTAGTGTATGATTCTATTTATACAAAATGTCCAGAATAGACAGATCTTATAGAGATAGAAAGTAGATTAGTGGTTGCCTGGTGCTTGGGGGGTGGCGGTCGGGAAGTGGGGGGATGTCTGCTAAGGGATATGAGATTTCTTTTTGGGGTGACAAAGACGTCCTGAAAATGATTATAGTGATGGTTACACAGCTTTGTGAATATACTAAAAACCACTGAATTATAGAATTGTATGCTATTTAATTATATTTCAATAAGGTTGTTATAAAAAGAAAGAATCAGGCTGTCACTATGTGAATGTAGGGGTCAATCATAACATCACAAATAGTGGAACTGCCAGGTATCTGGACATCCTGCTGTGATGCAAGTTGAAGTACCTCTGAAATAGTCATGATGTCTGTAATTTACTTCTAGAAAAAATACAGATGAAGCAATTACGGCAAAATGTTAACCATTATTAAATCTAGGTGAGAATGTGGTGGTTCGTTTTACTATTTCCTCTCCTTTCCTTATGGAAATTAATTTTCATTAAAAAATCGTAGAGCCAGGAAATTGTAAAATCTGTAATAATAATCCAAAAGAATTACTCAAAGATTTTTCCAAGAGATATTTGAATAAATTAAGGAATATAAATAATTTTTAGCAAATCTGAGTTCTATATAAAAGTACAGGTGCTTATCAACTTTTACAGTAGATGTGTATATGATAAAAATGACAACCCAAATATTATCGAATTTTGTATTGCATTTCATAGAACACTGTACTTTCTAAAATGAAGGGAATTTAAAATGTACATTATTAAGTAATTTTTATACCTATGCAAAACGTTTTATGCACATAAACTCACAAGTCAGGAAAAAAATCTATATTGTATTATGGTTCCTGCATTGGGATCACAAAATATGGCAATTTACATATGGCCGTGTTATCCGTATATAAAAGTTAGAAGCCTTATATTCATGAAATCCCAACAGAGGTCAACAGACAACAGTAGGAAAAAAAGAACTTGTTCTGAATTTTCTGACATACTAATCTAGTGTTTCATAGTCCACTTGCCTCTCTTGTCCTGTCCACTCAAAGATCTCTATCTCATTTATAGTATTTATCATTCAAATGATCTGGGGCAGCAGAGATACATAGTCAGATTCCCTCAACAGAATCAGCAGCAAATCACAATCGAGTGGCTATTTTATCCTACTTCTGGTCAGCCATTATTAGCTACACTCAAAGACAGATTTACTGTGAAGCTAATGAAGCTTCCTCAAGCTTGTGCAAGGCCCAGGGAAAAGCCCTCACTATTGTTCACGTAGCCACATACTTCTGTAAAATGTAAAGAAGTAAATCTTTCAAACTCAATTGGTCAAGACTTTTGTCTTTGCACTCTAATTTCCCATCAAATTTCTCCCCGTATTGGATGTTGGGTGAATTTAAGTGGCTCATAGTCACTTCTATGTAAAGTTAAGCTATTGTTAGTCTAGTTGATACAGGAATGGATTCCAGGAACACACCTGCTGCCAACTGTGCCAACTCACCTGCTGTCCTGGCATGAAGGTACAGGGCCAGAGATCCTCTCACAATATGAATGTGTCCTACAGCTTCTGGCACGAAAGCAGTATGTCAATAGCCAAAGTTGTGATGGAGTAACTTGGGGATGATCAATGCCGCTGCAGAGAACAACTCGAAGAGCATGCAAATGAACTGAATACTCCAGCCTGGAGACAAAGAGTCAGACTGGGTAAAAAAACCCACCCAACTCTATGTTGCACACAAGATACATACTTTAAATATAAGGACATAGAAAGGTTGAAAGTAAGAAGATAGAACCATATTGAGCCCAAGACACTTTGTAGAAAACTCTTCTAACCATCGGAAGTGTAAAAGTAAAAATGGAAGTTTTAGTTTCTAGTCAAAATGAAAGTTTTTTCCTTTCTAGAATATACTTGACAATGCCATGTAAACAGCTTTAGGTACATATCTTTTCTCTTTTTTGATAGACATTTCACATACTAGATTTTATCAGAATTCCTGTTTTTGTGGATCATAAATCTGTAGCAATACTACAGAGAGTATGCCTGTGTGTAAAATTGTATGTTTTAAGCATCTCAAGAATCAATAATAAAAAACAAATTTTATCAACATGCTAGAGGAAAGCCTGAATGTTCTATTTTCTCTATAGAAATTGATATTACAAAATCAATCTCATGTGAGAAAGTTTGCAGCCAAAAATTATGGGGAAGAAAGGTATTATAAAGATACATTAGGCAGTTAATGAAAACGTTATGCGATTTTTTTGGATTTGTGATATTTCGATATTTGCCAGCTTTTCAAAATCTGTATTTCGTTGTGATTTCCCTTCTTGTCCAAATAAATATTGACCTTTTCCAAAGGAGACATACAAATGGCCACCAGGTATATGAAAAAGTGCTCAACATCACTAATCATCAGGGAAATGCAAATCAAAACCATAACGAGATGTCATCTCACACCTCTTAGGATAGCTTTTATCAAAAAAATCAAAAGGTAACAAGCATTGGTTTGGATGTGGAGAAAAGGGAACCCTCATACATCGTTGGTGGGAATGTAAATTGGTTCAGCCATCATGGAAAGTAGTATGGAGGTTCCTCAAAAAATTAAAAATAAAACTACCATACAATCCAGCAATCCCACTTCTGGGTATATATCCAAAGGAAATAAAATCACTATCTCAAAGAGATAGCTACACTCCCATGTTAATTGCAGCATTATTCACAACAGCCAAGATATGGAAACAACGTAAGTGTCTATCAAGGGAAGAATCGATAAAGAAAATATGGCACATATGCCCAATGGAATTCTATTCAGCCTTAAAGAAGAAGGAAATCTTGGCATTTGTGATAACATAGATAAAACCTAGTGGACATTGTGTTTCTTACCTCGGGAGCCTTTGCACATGCTCTTCCCTCTGTCTGGAAATCTCTTTCACAGGCTCTTAGCCTGACTGGCTTCTCCACCTTTAGGTCTCAGCTAAAATGCTTCCTCTAAAAGGCGTCTTGCCTTATCCCACTTCCAGTTAAAGTTGTTTTTCCCTGGTCTCTATCATGTCACCCTATTTCTTTCACTTTTCACAATCTATAGTTATCTTGTATTTTATATCTAAATATTTCAGTGAGCATCTCTAAAATAGACATTTTCTTATGCACTGTCAAACGACAAGACCACCACTGAATACCAGAAGCACAAAGCTATATGTATCACCTACTTAAGTCAATAGGTAGTATGCTGGGCAGGGACAATCTGTTGGCTAGGAGAACAGATTTATGAGCTTACACAGGGTTTTTAAAAAGAGTGTAGTTCAGATCGGTGGATTTTTAGAGGAGGGATTGGGTTTTCTGTTTTTTTTTTTTTTTTG
>RJWJ010010998.1:0-45615 GCA_004363605.1 Indri indri | reverse complement strand
CTGAGCTCAGGAGTTCGAGACCAGCCTGAGCAAGAGCGAGACCCCGTCTCTACCAAAAATAGAAAGAAATTAATTGGACAGCTAAAAATATATATATAGAAAAAATTAGCCAGGCATGGTGGCGCATGCCTGTAGTCCCAGCTACTCGGGAGGCTGAGACAGTGGGATTGCTCGAGCCCAGGAGTTTGAGGTTGCTGTGAGCTAGGCTGATGCCACGGCACTCGCCCCAGGCAAGAGAGTGAGACTCTGTCTCAAAAAAAAAAAATGTATAAAGTCATAAACACAGAACTTTTCAAAGACATTCTGTCAAAACTGCCTGTTGGCTAGGTGCACTGGCTCACGCCTATGATCCTAGCACTACTGGGAGGCCAAGGCAGGAGGATTGCTTGAGATCAGAAGTTTGAAACTAGCAGCCTGGACAACGTAGCGAAACCTCGTCTCTACCCAAAAAAAACAACAAAAAAATGAGATGGGCATGGTGGTGGCATATGCCTGTAGTCCTAGCCACTCAACAGGCTGAGGCGGGAGAACTGCTTGAGCCATGGAATTCAAGGCTGCAGTGAGCTATGATCAAGCCACTGCACTCCAGCATGGGTGACAGACTGAGACCCTGTCTCCAAAAAAAAACAAACAAAAAAAACCTGTCTTTTAATTCTCTATGATCAGAGCTAGTCTGAATGACTTTAAAGTTTTACAAAAGGGGTATCTGAATGTGTGTATTAACAAATGAAACTTAATGACTGTTACGAATTCAGTGTTTGAGATTTTTTTCCCTATACTCATTTTATTGACACCTTGTATTTGTTTTTCCCTTAACAATGGAAAGTATCCTTAAGGTCATCTGCCCTGCCACCCTGTCTCCAAATCCCTTCTCCATCTCCCCTGAGAGATGGTCACCTAAGCCAGAAATGGGGGAGGGTTACCTCTTCCCATGACGGCAATGCTGAGCAGCCCTGGTGGGCCCTCTCCTGGTGACATGACCTCTGCCTCACAGTACCGTCTACTCTTGGCTCTAACTCTGCCCCTCTGGGCTCACACAGAGAAAATCTGCTCCCTCTTCCACATGACCACCCTTAAAGTATCTGAAAACAGTTATGTCTGGCTTTGGTCTTCTCTTCTCTCTAAGAGGGCCACAGAAAGTGAATAAATCAAGACACCTGAGGAGATATGGAAAAAGTGAAGGGGTGGGATAGAGCCATTTTGCTTTTTGTCATCCCAAGTGTCCCAACTAGCAGGCCCTTTTCCCTCCCAAATCTATCCAAATCAAAATGTGACCGTGTAATCACACTTTGCAAAGCATAGTGGAAAATATGCTTACTGGGGAAAATTCTAGAACTTCACTGGGCCCCTATCTCTGGTAACCATCATGACCCAGCCAACCCCTCCGCTGTGTTCCCCCAGACTCATACCAGTAGTGGTTTGCATCCAGGAATGTCAGCTGGAAGGCCAACAAACCATACAGATAGGAGTGGTTGTTCCATGATGTCTTGTCCAGGAGAAACACATACCAGTATGGCAGCAGGAATAACACACAGCTTATCCGGTAGCACAGGCCCAGCATCATGCCCAGTGCTCCTGAGATTTACGGGAAGAGGATTAAGAGGTCAAGAGGGTCACCACAGGCCCAGCTTCCCTGGGACAAGATGTGGTTGAGATTAAGAAAAGTCATAAGGCATTTTGTAATAAGGTAAACTAAATGAAAATTAAGTGTTATTTTAATATTTTAAAAAGAAGAGTTATGAGATCTCAGCTCAGATGACACACAGGTCAGCAGCATGAAACTGAATCACAGAAGTGAAATAAGGTGCCCAAGACCTTGGTCATTCATCAGCATGCTTCTTATTTCTATGTTTTTGGCAGGCCAGTCAATACTCCCATCTCGGTCAGACATGGTGGCTCACGCCTGTAATCTTAGCACTCTGGGAGGCCGAGGCAGGAGGATTGCTTGAGCTCAGAAGTTCAAGACCAGCCTGAGCAGGAGTGAGACCCTGTCTCTACTAAAAACAGAAAAATTATCCAGGCATCATGGTATCCTCCTACAGTCTCAGCAACTAGGGAGACTGAGGCAGGAGGATCCCTTGAGCCCAGGTGTCTGAGGTTGCAGTGAGCTACGATGACGCCACTGTACTCTAGCCGAGGCGACAGAGTGAGACTCTGCCTCAAAAAAAAAAAAAAAAAAAAAAAAAAAAAAGATATTAAACCTCACTCTCCCCACTTCATATTGAAAAAAAATACTCCCATCTCTCCCACAGTTCCCCTCACCCAGAAACATGATGGTGTAGACAAGATACATCCAGTCAAGTGGCAGTGGGTGCAGGGCATCCAACAAGGGGAAGCGGCACACCTCCAGCCCATCCAGGTATCTTCGGTCCAGAGAGCTGAGCCCTCGCTCCTGGGGAATGTCCAGCACCATCAAGAACCCTGAGAAGGCAAGAGGGGAGGGGGCCTCAGATAAGGAAGCAGAATATAGTGGAACACAGTCAAGTGTGCCCAGCTCCAGGGTCAGACTGCTTTTCTAATCTTGGTTCTGCCATTTATTCAGTATTAATTATTGAGTGCCCACTCTGTGGTAGGCATTATGCCAGCTGTTTCATCTAGAACAGCCCTTGAAGGTCAGTAAGCTAATTCCCCTCTTGTGAAAAGGGGGTTCATAACACTTCGCAGAGTTACAGAGAGGATTAAATGAGAGAAGGGTACAAAATGCTATGAAACTGAGGGTTTTAGCCGGCGCAGTGGCTCTCGCCTGTAATCCTAGCACTCTGGGAGGTTGAGGCGGGAGGACTGCTTGAGCTCAGGAGCTCAAGACCAGCCTGAGCAAGAGCGAGAACTCATTTCTACTAAAAATAGAAAAAATTAGCCAGGAATAGTGGTGCACACCTGCAGTTCCACCTACTCAGGAGGCTGAGGCAGGAGGATCACGAGAGCCCAGGAGTTTGAGGTTGCAGTGAGCTATGATGATGCCACTGACCTCTACCCAGGGCTATAGAGCAAGACTCTGTCTCAAAACAAAAACAAAACAACAACAACAAAAAAACCCCAGGGTTTTGATAGTTAATAAAGATCCATCCTACTGGGCTTCAGAAAGTGCTCTAAGGGGTGCTTTTCAACCTTTTTTGCTTCCTGGCATACCCAGAAAACAGTAGTAACTGGCCAACACACTGGGATGAACAGAAGAGGCTACTCAGAGCAGGAAGCCAGCTTGGGTTAAAGGTTGAGACCTCGGGACTAGTCACATTTGGGGCTAGTTAATTATTTATTGGGATACACCTAGCCAGTGTACTAGGCGACACTTAGGAACATCCCTGGACCCCATACAGATGTCAGCTGCCACCTATTCTGCCTCCCCCTAATTGTGACACTTAAAAATGTCTCCAGACATTGCCAAATATTCCCCAAGGAGCAAAATTGCCTCCAGTTGAGGACTACTGTGCTAAGGGGATTAATATCTCAGCACATGTGCTGTGGCCTAAGAGTTAGGAAGCTCTAGATTAGGAAGTCACAGCCAAAATGTCTGGCCCATTACCCCTGCTGTTTCTCTGATGCCCTTAGCATAGTTACTGGGCAACCATGCCACATGCAAATGTGTCCCTGCCCCCTTGCCTCTGTATTTCATATAGCTTCAGATCAAAGCATTTTGGCCATCAAACCCTAACTGGAAACAAAGCCAGGTTTGATCCTAAATTTCACAAAGACGTCTTCTTTTATATCAATATCTTCAGCTCTGAGGAAAAGGGAGCTAAGTCTACTGGTAACCAAGAAATGGGCAACTGTCATTCTCCCACCCACAACCAAAGTGCTCCCAACCAGAAACGGGACTCACCAAAGAGAAAACGAAAGACAGCTAGGCTTGAAGGATCCGTTGGTCGATTTAGGAGGGTCACCAACCTCCGCCAGCTGGACAAATCCGTCCACTCAAAACCCAACAGTTTCGCCATTCGGCTGCCCTGCCTGGGCCCTGAGGTCTGTGCAGCCTTGTCTTTCTGTAGTTTATCTGCAACGAATAAATGGAGAAAACGTGTGTGTGGGGGTGGAGGTAGGCTCCTCCCCAAATCACAGAAATCACAGCCCCAGTAACCCCAGGGCTTCTGCCAACCTAGGTTCTCCCACTGATCTCTGAGTACGGGAAACATCCCTGCAGTGTAGCGCCTCCTCCGAGTGCCCCGCATGTCATCACCATCCAGAAGCCGCAGACCGCAATCTCTTAGCACCCCCTCTTCCCCAATGAAGTCCCCTTCACCAGGTTCCACCGGGCGTCCTCCTGTCCCCGCCCCTCTCAGACCCGCGCTCTTCTCTCTCCGCCGGAGGCGGGGTCCTAAGCCTACCCGAGCTGGGCGAGGCCCGCACGGACCGGGCAGTCACTGCCATGGCTCTACCAATGCGACGCAGGTGGACCACAGCAGCAGCAACTCAACAGCGGTGGCGCGAGTACTTGCTCCCGTAGGCCCCGCCTCCCGACACATCAGCACCTGCGCGACCGGCCGGAAAGTGCTGGCACTGTCGTGAAAGACCCCGATAGGCGGCGCGGAGCTCCCCGCTTGGCGACCGGGGGCGGAACCAGGAGTCTTGGCTGGGGCGGGCCTTACCTCACATAGTGAGGGAGTAGTGTACGGGGTAGTAGTGGACCCGCTTGGTTCCGGGCGCACTGCCAGTCTTACCCCTGAGGCCTTCGGAGGGCTCTTCTGCTCTTTGAACTCTAAAAAGACTCGGAGCTCCTCAACTTCCTTGGGTCCTTCTCTGACCCCATTAGTCCTCTCCAGGTCTTAGTGTCCCTGGAGTGCTCCCTGGCTTGAGGGGTCAGGCTCAAAGGGCAGACTCTTCCCAAGAGAGTTGAGGATGCTCTTGGAAGGGCTGCTCGGGCTTAAGAGTCCCTTCATTCTCTCTTCTAGTACCTGCGAAGAACCCAAGGTTTGGGAACGACATAAGAGGGGATGCAGAGCAAGGGAACCTTCTTAGGCGAGTCTTGAGCAGAATTGTATTGTGATAACTAATTCTCTCCACTGGGATTAGCCAGCTGGATAAGAAGGCAGCGTCCCAGAGTACCGGTTCTCAAACTTTGTGTCTTGGGGCCCATTTACACTATTAGAAATTTTAGAGGATCCTAAAGAGCTTTGTTTATGTGGATTGTATCTTTTGATATTTGCCATATTAGAAATTTTTAAGTTGAGAAAATTTTTAAATTTGTGTTTCATTAAAACTACAACAAGCTGTGTACAGTGGTACATGCTTATAATTCCAGCTAAGCTAGAGGCTGAGGCAGGAGGATGGCTTGAGCCCAGGAGTTCCAGGTCAGCCTGGGCAACACAGCAAGATCCCATCTCTTTAAAAAAATAGACACAAATAAATAAAAATACAGTAGCCACCTGAGCCTCCTGTAAAAAAAAAAAATGCATTTGCATAAATAACATTTTAAATTGAAAATATATTTTCCACAAAAAATGAAGAGTAGTACTGTTTTACATACAAACCTCTTTAATGTCTGGTTTAGTTGAAGACAGCTGTATTCTCATATCTCTTCTGCATTTGAAATACTGTTGATTGACGTGTATGCAGGAAATCTGCCCTCACAGATATTTAGTTGGAAAAGAGAAAAGCATTTTAGTAATCTTTTCAGGTAATTGTGGGTATTCTTTGGTACTGTACTTAAACTAACAAGTTGTAGTTTTTTAAAGTTTAATCTGAGACCATATCTATGAATTTTAGGCTCTGTTACATTAAAATCATTGGTATATCTTAAACTTTGAATGGACTTTTTACTCATACATGATTCTGTAAAATCATACACATATGGTCATTTGGAAAACTGGTTAACTGAGTTTAGGCAGATCTTCCAAATGTTGACATATTTCATTTTTCAATATCAAAAATACAACTACTGATCTTACCAACAAAGCCTCTTAAATGGGAAGCTGTCCAGCTCACTGTGGCAGATACAAGTTTTCCAAAATTCTGATTTGCACTCGAAACTCAAATTTTATCACTCGTAACAAATACTATCTATTGTTTTCCTTGAAGAGACAGGTTCATTCTGTTCGTTTTTGAGAAAATATCTGCTAAATATGCCAGTTTGAATAACCATATGTTGTCTCTCAGATGTCCCCTCAAGTACAGTGGTGTTTCATTAAGGGGAAAAAAAGGCAAAACCAAAGAAAGATGCTCAACATCTTATATCATTAGGGAATTGCAAATTAAAACAACAATATGATACCTATTATATATCAGATACCTCCTCTTAGAATGGTTGAAATCCAAAGCACTGACAACACCAAATGCTGGTAAGGATATAGAACAAAAGGAAGTCTCATTTATTGCAGCTAGGAATGCAAAATTGTACAGTCACTTTGGAAGACAGTTTGGCAGTATGGTTTTGTTTTTTTTTTAAGAGATAGAGTCTTGCTACATTTCCCAGGCTGGAGTACAGTGGCTATTCCCAGGCACAATCATAGCACACTCCAGCCTCAAACTCCTGGGCTCAAGGGATCCTCCTGCCTCAGCCTCCCCAGTAGGTGGGACTACAGGTTTGTGCCACCAGGCCCTGCTCAGTTTGGCAGTTTCTTAAAAAACCATATAATCTAGCAATTGTGCTCCTTGGCATTTACCCAAAAGAGTTGAAAATGTATATACACACAAAAATCTGCACATGAATGTGTATAGCAGCTTTATTTGCAGTTGCCAACACTTGGAAGCAACCAAGATGTTCTTCAACAGGTGAATGGATAAAAAGTGTGGCGCATCCATGCAATGGAATATTATTCACTGTTCCAATTTTAGTATATGTGCTGCTGAAGCGAGCACGTTATTCACTGTTAAAGAGAAATGATAGCTGAGCATGGTTGTACACACCTGTAGTTCGAGCTACTCTGGAGGCTGAGGAAGGAGGATGGATTGTGTGGCTTGGGAAGCTTGTACTAACTCTTCTAGGACTGCTCAAAATTAGATGGTTCCATTAAGTTCAGCGTTTATGGTCTATTATGTGCTAAGGACTGGAACATTTACAGAGGAGGAAACAAAAATGATTAAGTTGTGACCTCTGTCCTCGAGGAGTTAAAGGGTAAGAAAATATAAGCCGAGTGTGGTGGCTCATGCCTGTAATCCTAGCACTCTGGGAAGCCAAGGCAGGAGGCTTGCTTGTGCTCAGGAGTTCAAAACCAGCTGGAGCTAGAGCAAGACCCCCGTCTCTACTAAAAATAGAGAAAGAAATTAGCTGGACAACTAAAAATATATAGAAAAAAGTAGCCGGGCATGGTGGTGCATGCCTGTAGTCCCAGCTACTCGGGAGGCTGAGGTAGGAGGATGGCTTGAGCCCAGGAGTTTGAGGTTGCTGTGAGCTAGGCTGACGCCACAGCACTCTAGCCCAGGCAAGAGAGTGAGACTCTGTCTCTGGAAAAAAAAAAAAAAAGTTCTTAATAGTCTTGGGTGAACTGAGTGCATTTTGGGAAAGAGAAACACAGCTGTGCTAACTCAGCACCTCTCCATCTCATGATTTTAACTTGTTTTTCTTCAAGGGATTGGTCTCCAGTTTTTCCTTTCAGGACCATATGCAAAGACTTGTGGTATTTAGCATTCATTTATTCATAAAATAGTCCCAAGTTTAGGAAATTTTTTTTTGGAAAGAAATTTTTAAATGAATCTTTTCTAATAAAAATCATCTTTCTGTCTTCACTGTGGACAAAGAGGCCTTTTTTCAGATCTCTCAATTCAATATCCCATTTATTAAATTGGCTACTATGTGCAAGGCATGTTATATGCTACGGTGGATATCAAAGTGAGGACTCAGCCCCTGCCTGCCTTCACAGAGCTTAGACTCTTGGAGGGGTCGAATGTGTATGCAATTAATGGCAAAGCATATGAAAGAGTCTATGAAAGAATATAAGATGTGATGGAGATTAGAAGAGGAAGAAGTTAACTTCAGTTAAGAGAAATCTGGAAGGCTTCATAGAGGGTGTATCTTAACTATGAGTAGAATTTCCACAGGGGTGATGGGTGAAGGCTTTAAGCAAAGATATAAAAGGGGGGTGGTGTAGGGTGTTTGGGAAAGGGCTTGTAATTTGGTGTGACTGGAGGGCTGGGAGGTGACTCTCAGGGGAGATAAACTTTAGAAAAGCAGATTGAGAACAATCTTGGAATACCAGGCTAAGAAATTTGAGCTTTAACCTGGAGGAAGGGTGGAGAATACTTAAATACATGTTTTGGGAAGATAGCAAGCAGCCACAAGACAGAAAAAGAAAGGCCAGTTTGGGGGTGATTGGAATTGTCCAGCGAAGAGATCATGCTGGTATTAACTAGGAAGCAGGAGATTGTACGAAAACGGAGGGGTGGATATGAAAGACATGTGACCATGATTGAACCAAGATTTGGTGATGACCCGTTGCTTCTTTGGCTACTACTCCTATCATCTAGCAGCTTTTCCTTATAAAGTTATTGAAACTCCATTTCTTCTGGGGTGGAGCCTTCCATGACTATAAAGGAATCAAAGTATTTGTTTCTTTTTTGGGAACCCTGTCCATAGTACCATTTCTGCTTGTAGCACATTGTTCAGAGCCTTATCGGATGTCTCTCCTTGTGAGGTGTTATCCAAGGTGGTCTTCTGACAAAGTGGAATGTTGTAATGTGTACACAGGCCAGGCCAAGCCTGCAGGAATCCTGCTTGTGGAAGATGAGGGTGAACAGGCCACATGCCCAGCTGTGGGCACTTTGGATGCTCCCTGATGACAGTTGCTAAGCCCCAAGTCAGCTCCCTCAGGGATGCCCACATATGTCCTAGGCTGGCAGTGGTGAACCAGAATCCAGTAACTCCTCAACTGTGAGAACCCTGATTCCCATCCTGGAGACCCTTCTCCATCTCTTTCTGCTCCCCTTAGACCTCCTACTCTCGTGCTCCATTTCTTGGAAACTCTTATGTTTCCCTACCCACCACCAAACTTAGCAGCTAGAATTCTTAATAGTCATCACAATAGCCAACATTTACTGGGTTTTTTAAGTGCCAGGCATAGATGATAAAGTCACTGAGGCTTAGAGTTGTCAGGCAAGTTTGTCCAAGGTCATGTAAACATTAAGGTATAGATCAGCCTGTCCAACAGAAATGTAATTTAAGCCACATTATAATGTGTAATTTAAAAATTTTTTAGTAATCACATAATTTAAAATCTTCTACTGGCCAAATGAAAAAAGCAAAACAGGTGAAATTAATTTTATTAATATCTTTTATTTAACTCAATATATTCAAAACATTATTTCGACATGTATAACCAAGGTCAAGCTCATACCACTCACCACAGGACAGCCAATAAGCCCAGACGCAAGGTGCTGGGGCAAGGAAAGCGACTCTTGTTCAGAGAGAGAGCAAACAGAGATGGTGGCGACTAATGTCCTAAAGAACCATCTTAAGTTGGTACAAACTTTAGGCTACTTTTTATCTTAAGGGAAGGGGAAAGTGGGGGTTGGGTTGCAAAAGGTAACCGAGGACCACAGACATCTGGGCTTCAGCGCGGGTCTGAGGAGGTCATAAAACTTCTTTGCTTTTGGTTAACTTTGGAGGACGAAGGTCACAAAGTTCCTGCAAATCTTTAACATAGCATTGTTATTTGTGTGTATACTTTTCTTATTTCCCCAAAGTTAGTTTTGGAAAAGGGACAGTTACCATCTTTCTCTTAGCCTACGTGCAGAGCTAAGCAGAAGCTTTTAACCTAAAGGATATCACCACAGGCGGTCAGAAACAAAATGGAACTAGTTATGCTAAACTCCCCTTCCACTGTTACACATGCCATCAATATATAAAATTATAGATATAAATTGACATTTTCTTTTTCATACTAAGTCTTCGAAATCTGGTGTGGGTTTTACACTTATAACACATCTCAATTCAGACTAGCCACATTTCAAATGCTCAACAGTCATGTGGGGTTGGCAGCTACTGTGTTGGACAGCACAAGAATAGTTCAGAGATTCTAACCCATCTCCATCTGGCTATTGTGCAGCCTTCCTAAGGACAGAGGAGAGGCAGTCACATTCTCTGTGAAGCAGGCTTGTACACACCTAGTTTCCCAGAGTGTTTGTCCTGGCCACCAGAGTTCAGGCCTGCATAATCTCATAAACTTATAATCTAATTGGGGACAAGATTTTATTATAAGGTAGAACAAAAGTGTCTGAAAATGTTAACGGGGGTCCAAAATTTATTAAAGTCTTTAAAAAAGTATTTCTTGGAGAGGCTGACATTTCCTTCTTGGAACTGTTATTTCTTCTGGGATGGGACGGAATGTTTGTTCCCTTCTGCATGTCCCTGTTATTGTTCTTTTGTCTCGATAAACACCATCCGGGAAGAATAGATTTTCTCTGGTCTGGAGCCAGGTTAGTGGAAAAATCCTTTGCCCTGGACACCCCCTCTGGTCTATGGGGCAGCCCTCTGACCACTGACTACATTCGACTACCCCCCTTGGTGACCCCTGAGGACAATGCAGGATTGCTAAACTCTGGAAGGGAGGGAGGGGATTGGTGACCCATCGTTTCCTGATTACTTACTTACTTCGTTGGAGACACGCGCACTGCACATGCTATTTTTTTACTTCTTACCACCACTCTGAGCTTAGCATTAGCCCCTGCAAACTGCAGCAAGGTGAAGAGGTTCACTCGGGGTCCTGCAACTAGTAATCTAGAGCTTTCTGACATCAGAGCCCAGGATCACAGTATTCAAGACTTTGGGGTTTTACTGCTTTCTGCCCACCCAGGGACCTAGGAACAAGGGAACAATTTCCGGCAAGAAATCTTTAGGTCTGCATTCTGTTTCCAAAAGCACCTGGCAGGGTGCTTATGATTGACCTTGGTCTCTAGAAACCGGAGTCAGAGATTCAAGACATCAAAAGGAAACGGCTGCCCTTTCTAGATCAGGAGGTCCTGCCTCAGCAAAGCTAGGAGGGCTGCCTGATCTTTCTTTTCTCGCTCTGACAAGTTCGAAGACTTTTGGCTCTAGGGAGCCCTGTTGCTTTAAGCTTAAGCCCTTGTTTGGGAGGCGACTGGGAGGGCAGTGGAGGGTGCCCGCCTACCTGGGGGAACCTGCGTGAGGTGTGGCTGCGACGGCTCGGGATGCAAGGTGGGCGGGGGCGGGCTGAGAGTTGGAGCAAGCAGGAAGTGAGCCACCGGCTGCCCCGGGAGGAAGCAGTCTAGGCGAGTTCAGCTGCTGACAGGCCTGAGCTGCTGGGAATCATGGTGAGCGAACTGGGAACTAGGAAAGGGTTGATTTAAAGAGGAGCCAGAGGGGGCTCGGGACTGGGGGTTGGCTGTGCGGGGAAAGGAGAGTTGGTGGTAAAGTTAGAGGGCTGGGCCAGCGCTGCCCGTGGCCTCTCTTCTTTGACAACTTGGCTGCAAATAGCTCTGAGCCATCCGGGCGGGTGTTCCTGCTCCTTCTCTACTGCCTCCCTCCCCTGACCTCTGTGCTGGCCAGAAGCAGGGCTCCGGTGGGGATGGGGGGGTCCGAATTCCATGAAAAGAGTTGTTGCGCCGCCCTCCACCTCCTCCTCTGGCTGAGCCTCAGCCGGGTGTTGTGACTCCACTCTGCAGCGCCTCTGCTGTTCCCAGCTCAGATCCCAGCCACAGGAGCTCTCCCCCTGGGCCCTTCACTTTACCCCTGCACAGAAACCCAAAGGATTTGTCTGTCCACTGAATCCAAGGAATCAGCCCCTTCTCCATTAACGTGAGGAAGACAGCTAAGGGTTTGTAACCGAACCAGAAGTTGTTTCTCTGTGATAATCTAGTTTCAACCCCCAACCCTACCCTGTTTCTGGAGGCCCAGTGGGTTAGGGAGGGAGGAGCTTAATAATGTTTTTCCCTCCTTGTTCAAAAACCTTATCATGAAGCCTCTGAGATGAGGCATTAGCCAGGGAGGACGTGTCCTCCATTTCCCCCCAATGCCCAGGTGGGTGTTTTTATTGAATATCTGCATCAGCAGGCAGTGGCTTGGTGCCTGCACATGGTGCCAAGTGGTAGGGAAAGCAGAAGTGTGTGGCTCAACGGTTCAGGGCGCCTCGTTGGGGACTTGGATGCCTGTTTCTCTGGTCACAGCAACGGAACTGCAGTTAGATTGCCCAGGAGGCGCAGCAGCCAGAACAGCTCTCCAGCAGCTGTCTTGGAGACAGAAGCCTGGGCTAGGTGGGGGTGTCCTGCTGGCCAGTACAGGTACTTTTAATGAGGACCCAGGGGGATCAGGGAAGGGGGTCTGGCTCCAGGCATTGCTAAATAGTGGTGGGTTCCGCACTGGAGGGGAACGTGGTGGGATGCTGGCTCTGCTGTCTTCTGTGATGCTCTCTGAGGAACAAGGAAGCCGTGGAGTGAGATTTGGTGGGGTGCTGCTTTTCCTTGTCAGGGGCCCTGAGAATCTGAAAAGAAGCTTAATCTGGCGTGTTTAGCATCAGATCTCACCCTCTAGGGCTTAAATATGCATATCTTTTTGATTACAGGAGTCATACATGAAAAGATCCTCTTTGTAAACTTTGTAAACAACTTAAGCATTGCAAATGGCTGAAGTCCACCTTAGGTCTTACTTTCCCCTGGCCTCTGAGGCTGAGTTTTTCCTTCTTACAGCACTTGGTCTAATTAACCCTTGTGTTGCTGCTCAGGAGGAAGCCAGTGGAGGTGGAGGAAATGATCATGTGCGGAACCTGCAGAGCCAGGTGGAGGGAGTCAAGAATATCATGACCCAGAATGTGGAGCGGATCCTGGCCCGAGGAGAAAACCTGGACCATCTCCGCAACAAGACAGAGGATCTGGAAGCCACAGTAAGATGGGGAGCCCACTGGGGGCTGGAGGAAGAGAAGGAGGGAGAATTATTGGGAGGAAGAGAATTTTTTTTGGTGGAGCAAAATGAACAGGAGGGACGGAAGTCTGCCATTTCTGTCACCTTTCACCTGTTTTGAGAGCTGATGTGAGCTGAGTCCCCACTTCTGAATGTGCTATTCTCTATTGTTTGGTATATAGTCTGGGGAATGGGTCCAATGACGGGGGCTTGGGGTGGGGGGCTGACCAACAGAGGCATTTTCTGAGATGGACAGATAGCACAGGCAGCCTGTGCATTTTTAGGCTTCTCTCCTGTGAAACTGATTTTCCCTCTGAAGCCTGCCCTTGACAATCATTTGGACCTGACCTCCCCAGGGTGAAAATATTGGCTCTGAGAAAATCCTCCTAGGGCCTCTGGCCTCCTTTAGGAGTAATTAGGCAAGGAGTGGAAAACTGCTAGAGTCCTGCTGAGTCGGCTTTAAAAAGAAGCTAGAAAGAGCAGTGAAATTCTTTGATCCCGGGGTCCTCTGCCAGCTGAAGGCTAGAATAATATCTCCTACATGTCTTGCTAGGCCTCATTCTTTTCTCTCTTCAGCCAGGAGCTGAGGCCAGCTGCTCAGGCAGGGAGTAACTCCAAAGTTCAGCAAAGGCTGGAGCCTCCATGTCCAGCGGGGAGAGACTGGCTCTGGCTTGCTGAGTCTTGTGTGTAACCTTGGGTATTGCTCTTTTGTCTCCCTGTCTCTTTCTGCAGCTTAATCTGGGGAGCATGGCCCAGGGAAACTTAGTGTCTGCAACTTGAGTTGTGGGGGGTGGAGGAGAAGTTTCCTCACTTCCTACCCCCAGTACTGTCCTGGGGGACAAGCAAGGCGTCTTGGAGCAGGAGATGTGTCCACCTTGGGGCCTGCACCCCTGGCCCCAGGGTCTGCCCTCCTAAGGGCAGATTGTGCTGCAGTGTCACAACTCTGGGTGTAAGCATGTGTTAAAGACCCCTCAATGTGTGTGACAGTGCAGGGGTAAGAAAAGAAGAGGGGACCCCTAGTTACATTCAGGACTTACCAGGAGCCTGAGAATTCTAAATTTGAACCTGGCCCTCCAGATTGTTAGGAAGGTGTATTTGTCAAGGTAGGCGGATAGAGCATCTTTCACTTAACAGTTTGTTACCTCTGCTTCTAATGTAAACACGTAGATGTGTGGCATGTGTATGGCATGTGGGGCTCTGTTTGCCCTCTTAGTCCAGTGGGAGGAGCCCATGGGTCACTCACTCTACCTTATCCCCAACAGTCTGAACACTTCAAGACGACATCGCAGAAGGTGGCTCGGAAGTTCTGGTGGAAGAACGTGAAGATGATTGTCCTCATCTGCGTGATTGTTTTTATCATCATCCTCTTCATAGTGCTCTTTGCCACTGGTGTCATCCATTAAGTAACTTAGGGAGCCCCGCCCACCCTGCCCTCTTCTTCGGGGGCAACCCCTCACAATGGGTGCCAAGAGGGCCCTCTCTCTTGTCCTTCTCCACAGGGAATGCTGCTAGGTCCTACTGCCCCTCACCCTGAGGCCCCTCTGCCATGTTGTATGCCCCAGGGAGCACCTTGGTCCCCCCAGAAAGAGAGAGCTGGACTGTGGCTGCATTTCACGGGTCCTTAGAGTGGGTTGGAGAGACCCAGAGGGCTCAGCATGTGGCTGGGAAACAGTTGGTCGCTAGTGGGCAATAAAGACCTTTCAGTATCTTTATGTGTGAGAGGCACTTTCTCCCTTTCCATTTTGCCTTTGGCTTTTCTATTTCTTTTCTCCCCGAGGACTCTCTGGCTGAGGTTCTCCCATCTGAGGCCCAAGTTGTCAAAGGATGAGAGTGTATGTTTGGAGAAGAAAGATTTTATTCATCTCTGCTCCATTCATTATCATGGGACTCAAGAAAAATAATTTTTGGGGGGTCTTGGCATATGGAAAATTCAAAACTTTCACAGCTTATTTTTTTTTTTAAGCAATAGGGTCTCACTCTGTCACCCAGGCTGGAGTGCAGTGGTGCGATCATAGCTCACTGCAGCCTCGAACTCCTGGGCTCAAGTGATCCTCCTGCCTTAGCCTTCTGAGTAGCTGGAGCTACAAGTGCATGCTACCATGCCTAGCTAATTTTTTAATGTCTACAGAGACAGGATCTTACTATGTTGCCCAGGCTGATCTCGAACTCCCAGCCTCAAGTAATTCTCCCATCTTGGCCTCCCAAAGTGCTGGGATTACAGGTGTGAGCCACTTTGCCCAGCCCCTTCACAGCATTTTAGGATAGTATACGAGATTTTTAAGTGTCCCCCTTGGGTCTTGCCACAGCCCTTTATTACTTTTCTTCTGGAATTGTTAGCTAAGACGTGATGCTGACCTGGACAGAGCATTTAGGAGCTGGCTAAGGGCTTCCTGCCTCTTCTGCCATGGCCCTCTCTCTTCTGCAGCTCTGTCGTAGTCTAGAGCCAAGGGTTGGAGGAACTGGACTGCTTTTCCTTTTCTCATAGTTCTGCATGTTCTGTTTGTCTTTTCTCTGCCCCTGCCCTTTGGGACTTAGTAAGGCCTCTGGGTCTCAGCTGTCCTGAGGGGGCGAGCATCTCTCCCCGACTTCCCATGGCTGGGCACAGTCAGTGTCACAGGACGGGGCCATGGTCTTCCTTCCCCTCCATGCACAATGAGCCTCTCTGTCTTCAGGCCTCCCTCCTCCCCACCAGGTTCCACTGTCGTCGTCACTCTTTCCAGTGCCTAGTCTGCCTTGGTTTGTGGGGAGGGTTCTTACCATCTCTGTCCCTGTGTCCTCCAGACTCTCCAGAATTGGAAACAACCTGTTTTGGGGAGGAAGTGGGGAAGGGGCAGGGTTGGGAGACAGGATTTGGGACTAGACTGGCAAGTCAAGTTCTGGAATCATGCTCTGAAATTTGGGGAGGGAGGAGGAAAGCACAAAAGAGATCCTCGGGGCAGTTTTTGCCCAAATTTACGTCCATCTTCTCTCTCCTCAGTCCACTCAAAGTCTAAGAAACTTAGGTGACATCTCTTCCTTGGGACCCAGGCTGTCCAGGTTGGGCGTGAAGGTTGAGAAACCCTCTTGGTCGGGGACTTCTGTGTTCACAGAGGCTTAGCCCCAGGGAGGGAAGCCCTTATCCCCCTTGATAAAGAGGGGCCTCATTTGAGATGTTGTGGGTGGCATGGGGTGGGCAGGGAACAGGTGGTTGGTGGCTTCTCTGTAGCACTGATAGGAGAAGATGGGTACAGTCAGCTCAGGAAGGCTCTGAAGTGTGGCAGACACGCCAGCCTCCCCATCATCTGACTGAGGAACAGGTTCCCACCAGGGCAGAACTGCACTCGCCCTCATAGGAGGAGAGAAATACAGACAAGCTAGAGCTAGAATCTCACCCATGGGCTCTGCTTTCTTTTTGAATTGAGGTGAAATTCACAGAACATACAGTTTACCATTTTAAAGCGTACAATTCAGTGACCTATGTATTCTGAAGTTGTGCAACCATCACCTCTCTTTAGTTTCAGAACTTTTGGGGGGCCTGTTTTTGGTGATGGGTGACATGCATTCAGGAGGTGGCAAAGATCCTGCCACCTCGTGGCATCTTGTTCATGGGTCTCCAGCACCTAGCACTGTGCCTGACAACGGCATTCATACAGATGCTTGTTGAATGATGACGCCTCCCCAGCTAAACCCGATCTACCCGTCTCGATGCAGCCCGGGAGAGGTCTGCAGGGCCTGCTCTGCTGTGCCCATCTCAGAGATTAGTCCCCCAGGTGTGGCCCGCGTGCAGACCCGCGGCGTGCGGTTCAGGCGTAGCCCCCAGTTCACGAGGTTGAGGTGTCATCTGAAGTCAGGCGTCAACGGCCCGGGAGGAGGCGCCCGCAAGGACCCCGTCACTGTCGCCGGTCGCTTTCGATTTGACCTGGTCTCGGTCCCCGCTTGCGGAAGGCGCGCCCCCCGCCCTCGCTGGGCGGCTCGCCCCGCCCCGCCCCTCCGCTTCCTTCCCGGCCGCTGCCTCTGCGGTTGCCGGGGCAGAGGAGCCGGAGCAGACGAGGAGGCGGCGGCGATGGTGAGGGCCCGGGCGGGGCCGGCCAGCCTGGCGAGGGGCAGAGGGCGAGGGAAGGAGAGAGGAGTCCGAAGTCCGAGGGCGGGGGCGTCCCCCCGCCCCGCGCGGGTCCCAGGAGGTGACCGCGGCCAGGAGCGGGACGGGGGCCGGACCCTCCGCTCCGCGCGCGGAGGACAGTGAGGCGTGCGCCCCGTCCCGGCTGCCCCTCGGAGGGAGCGGGGCTCGGGCTTCCCATTCTGCTGGAGCAAAGCAGTTAAGAGCACCGGCTGTGGAGTCACACTCCGGGCTGGGATCCCGGCTCTCTGACCCCGGGACAAGTCTCTTAACCTCCTTGAGCCTCCTTTTCCGCATCTGTGAAGTGGGGTCAGCAATACCTGCCCTGGGTCATTGCGAGGTTAAAGGAGATACAATGGCAGAGATCCGCCTGGCACTCCAAAGCCACTACTAAGAAGTGGTAGGTAATGTGATGATGACCTTTTCAGCCCTTCCCGCAGCTGCCAGCAGCTAAGCTTGGCCCAGGAGTTGGAAACCTGAGCAGATGGGGTGGCAGAGGCCATTCCGGCTCCATGGTAGGGTGTCGGAGAGCAAACTCCTTCCCCAGGGGGAAAGAGAAAGGCAGATGTTTACTCTAAAAGTTCCACTGAAGTTATCAGTGTGGCACAGAGCTGACTCCTTCCTAACCTCTACCTAGTGACACATTCCTGAGTTGAGTCACTCCCACTCCTGCTGCAGACTATGGCCTCTGTCCTCACTTGCCATCTCCAAGGCAAAGGTGTCAGGAATAGCTGGTGCCAGTTTCCCCCCTCCCCTGGGGCTCCTGGGAAGATAGGCTGGTCAGGAAACAGGCTTGGTGCTTTAAGATTCTGCCTTGGAGAAACTGGCAGAGATGTGATGGATATGTGGCCTGGCTAGGGGTCATGATGCCCGGACGGCCTCTTCTCCAGGGAACTTGAGGCAGGAAGAGGAAGTAGGGCAGGAAGGTAGCACTGAGCTCTGAAGCCACGCCGGGAAACTCAGGGAGACTCTGAGAAAGGACAGATCCCAACCCACTTTGAAGCATGCAGGGCAAGGGATCAGGCAGGGTTAGGGGTTCAGCTGCCCTTAGCTTTTGGAGAGAAGAGGAAATTCCTGAAATGAAGGCTGAATCCTGGATAATTTATTGGGGCTGGCTGGGCACGGTGGCTTACACCTGTAACCCCAGCACTTTAGGAGGCCAAGGTGGGAGGATCTCTTGAGCCCAGGAATTTCAGGCTGCAGTGAGCTATGATTGTGCCACTGCACTCCAGCCTGGGTGACATAGCCAGACCCTATCGCTATTTAATTTTTAAACAAATGCGGGGAGTGGGGGGGTGTTACTGGAAAATCTTGGGTCTCTCACAGATACATTTGAGGCAAATAGTGGATGAGGGCCTTGGAAGGGTATATTGCTCTCTCTCCTCCACTCATCCTCTTCTAAACCCATCCTTCTGTCTCTTCTTTCACTCTGGCACCTTTCTCTTTCCTCAGTTCTCTCCCTTTCCCCCATCCCCTTTCCCTACCTCATCCTTCTTTTCCCTTCTCTTCCCTTCTCTGTGACTCATTGGATCAACGAAGATTTCTTAAGCGTTTCCTTTGTGCCAGTCGTGGTGGCAGGTATAGGGGATAGAGTAGGAACAAAGCAGTGATGGGAAAGATGGAAACTGAATCATTGCTTGAATTCATTCATCTTGTAGATGGTACTTTCTCCAAAGACTGTGTGTTTTGAGCCACAGGCCCCCCTTATATGCACACAAGTTGAGTTGGTGGCATCAAAAGTGTCGGTGGGTCTTTAGCCAGTCAGCTAAAGCATCTGACATCCCTTTACGTGCATCTAATTTAGCACAGGGGCTAAGAATGTGTTACCTGAAGTCTATGTTGGCTCAACTCACTGGCTCTGTGACCTTGGACAGGTGATTTAATACCTCTGGGCCAAACTTTCCTGTAAAACTGGGATAATAGTACTGTCTTCAGTGGGTTGTTGTGAGGATTAAATGACCTAGAGCGAATGAACAACTAGCAGCATAGTGCTTAGCTCAGAATATGTACCCCTTGGGTGGTGGCTGTTATTATTGCTCAAGATGCAAAACCTTCTCAACAGCCTGCAGTGCCTGATGGAAATAAACTAGATGCCGGTTATCGGTTATCAAATGCCCATGTAAAGTTTTGTATTTAGATTAGAAACAACTAGGGCTGGGCGCGGTGGCTCACGCCTCTAATCCTAGCACTCTGGGAGGCTGAAGCTGGAGGATCGCTTGAGGTCAGGAGTTCGTGACCAGTCTGAACAAGAGTGAGACCCCGTCTCTAAAAAAAATAAATTAATTAATTAAAAATAAATAAATAAAAATAGATCAGAAACAACTAAGTGCACAAGTTTGTAAAAGGGAAGACCTCGTGTGGCTTGCATTTTGTAAAACTATCTAAGAGGTTTTATTGGCCATAACTATTATATAGTTCTTTAGATCTGACTGCTAAAAAAAAGAAGAAAAGAACTAGGGAGATTTGGGCCACATCAATAATAATAGTGCTTGTTTATTGAACATTTAGTATGTGTCAGGCATTGTGCTAAGTTTTTTATTTATAATGTGCCACATAATCCTTAGCTGACATTATGAGGTACATATTGTTATTATCACCACTTTATAGATGAGGAAGTGGAGGGTCAGAAAGGTCACATCCTCAGTCTCGGTCACTCAGCTGGGGAGTAGCAGAGGCAGGATTTGAATAAACAGAGGGATGCAATGTAAAGCCCCGCTCTTTGCCTCTGAGCTCAGCTGAGTGCTGACCGAGGGAGGAGATGAGACACCACTGCTGGCACCCATCCCTTTGACAGAGGAGGGAGAGACAAGGAGAGTTAGGATGATGAGGGGGTTTTTGAGAGCTGTGTTTTCTTTCTTTCTTTCTTTCTTTCTCTCTCTCTCTCTCTCTCTCTTTCTCTCTTTCTCTCTTTCTCTCTTTCTTTCTCTCTCTCTTTCTTTCTTTCTTTCTTTCTTTCTTTCTTTCTTTCTTTCTTTCTTTCTTTCTTTCTTTTCTTTCTTTCTTTCTTTCTTTTCTGTCTTGCTCTGTTGCCCAGGTTGGAGTGTAGTGGCATGATCATAGCTCACTGTAACCTCAAACTCCTGGGCTCAAGCCATCCTCCTGCCTCAGTCTCCTGAGTAGCTGGGACTATAGGCATATGCCACCATGCATGAGCCACCATGCTGGCTAATTTTAAAATTTTTAGTAGACACAGGGTCTTGCTCTTGCTCAGGCTGGTCTCAAACCCCTGACTTCAAGGAATCCTCCCTCCTCGGCCTCCCAAAGTGCTGAGATTACAGGCATCATTCTGGCCAAAAGCTATGTTTTCAAAGGAGGAATCAAGGGTATTGGCCCTAGAAAAACCCGGCAGGAGATTCGAGTGTTGTGGAGGGCGTATTCTCTATAGAGGGTAACAGTCTGCAAGAACATTTCCTGTGGAACTGCTACCCTCTGGCAACAACATAACTGCTTTCCTCTCACCCTGGCTCAAAACCTCAAGCCCTGCAGGCCCCTGGCCTCAGGTTTTAGAAATGCCTCTTTCACCCACTCTTCCCCTCCAAGCTCCTGCTACCCACTGACCTCGGCCGCTGGGCATCTCCTCACGCCCTTGCTGATGGCCTTCTCCACCCCTTCTGGCCGGCCTCTCTGCCCTGACTCTTCTCACTCTCATCCATGCCTGTTTACCACCAACAGAGAAATTATCCTGAAGCACTTCTCTGCTGTGCCCGTGGCTCGAAAACCTGCACTAGCTCTTAAGTTTTGTCACTCCCGCAGAGCTAGTCTCCTCTATTTGACTTTCTCTGCCTTCTCCAGCCCCACTCTGCCCCTCTACCCTTACCCTCTACCTGGTTGGCCACAGTGTGTGTCCCTATCTCCCAGTGCTGGAATGCCCCAGCTCCCTACCATCCCTCAAGGGGTCACCCCACCCTTCCAATCACATTCTTACCCTTCCAATGGCACCCTGTGGTGGGCCATGACACTGACCTATCTATGTCACACAGTGTAACTCTTTTCTCTAACTGTATCGTATACGTCTCTTTCCCAGTGGCAGAGTGATCTCCTTCCGAACAGGCACAATTCATTCAGAAACTGTTTATCATGTGTCCACTGTCTGCCAGGCACTCTGCTGAGTTACACGGTGGTGTAAGGCACCATGGCCCTCGCTCTCTGGTTCCTTATCTCCTTCCACATTTCCTGGTGCTTTATTTCTTGTCGTGCCAGCAGAGACCTCTGCACATAGTCAGTGTCCTTTTTCCTCTGGTTGAACGGGGCCAAGGAGCGCTGGAGACTTGAGTCTGAGGGCTCTGTGTTCCTTGGAGCGGATATGTTCTTTTAGGCCTGGGCCCATCTTGGCTCCAGGAAGGCCTGGCTTCACAGTAGGGGGAGACTGGTCCAGATTACAGCTGGAGACACAGCCGGCTCTCCAGAGAATGTGACCCAATGTCACCCCTTGTTGCAGAACAAGATAACAACAGCTGTAGAGTTCAGAATAGGAAAAAAATGATAGGCTGGGCATGGTGGCTCATGCCTGTAATCCTAGCACTCTGGGAGGCTGAGGCAGGAGGATTGCTTGACGTCAGGAGTTGGAGACCAGCTTGAGCAAGAGCAAGACCCTGAGTCTACCAAAAATAGAAAAATTAACCAGGTGTGGTTAGTGGTGAGTGCCTGTAGTACTAGTTACTCCGGAGGCTGAGGCAGGAACATCGCTGGAGCCCAGGAGTTTGAGGCTGCAATGAGCTATGGTGAGACCACTGCACTCTACCCAGGGCAATAGAGTGAGACTCTGTGTCAAAAAAAAAAAAAAAAAAAAAAGGAAAAGGAAAAGAAAAAAACGATAACATCCAGCATCTTGCCAATCTCTAGCAGTGATTGTCATTTTCAAATCTTTGTCCTTTCTCAAGTTTTTGCCTTAAACTGAATGTGGGGAAGGTCAAAGGGCCGACTAATGGAGGCTTGTTGAATACTACAGTAGTAACACTGGTGGCGATGATGGTTGACTCAGGAAGCATCGGAAGGAGCGCAGTTTCACAGTTTCGCTGCTCTCTTCTCCATTCCGCTGTGTTCCCCCAGCTGCTACTCCGCTGCTTCCCCCAGCCTGGGAGCGCACCCTCCCCTACAGTGGTTCTCCTGCCCCCCTCCTGCCCTCTCTCGAAGTTGATTGCTTTTCTAGCTCATGGGTAAATATTGACCTATTCGGGTTTCAAATGCCTGCCCCTCGAAACTCCTGCTGGGCTAGATAAACACACTGGGAGAACATCTCTCAAGAGTTGCTTTGGGATAGGCTATAATGCAATTGTCCCACTCACTGAGTCCTTGCAGTGGTCAGCACTGTGCTGGCCTCCTGGGCCCCTGGGACAGTGGTGGAGGGAGGGAGGACACGGATTCCCACCCTCCCTCTGGGAGCTTGTGGTCGGGTTGGGGAGATAGGACTCATACCCTGGGAATGCTTGGAGGTCGTGTGCAAGGCAGCTGCAAGAGGCCTGAAGGAGGATTCTTGCCTGTGTAGGAGGTGGTCCTCTGTTACCGCCGGATCCCTTTCAACACTTGTGTTTTCTGGTTTTAAGTGGAATTCAGGCAAGTGCCAAAATGTCTGCTGCAGACAATGGGTGATGTGGGCTGGCAGGAAAGGAAGCGCGGCCTCTTCTGTGAGGAGAGGTGAACAGGGCTGGGCTGTGGGAGAGCAGGCTGAGAGGAGGGAGTTGCCGTGGTTTACTAATCTGCTGGCATTCATCTCCCTGAAATGTTCCTGCACTTGCCCTGGGTCTCCAGCTCACGTCCGGGCCTCCTGCTCTGAGTCTCTCTGTCATGTACCCAAGGCCCAGTGCCCTTCTTGTTCATGACCCAGTCTTTCTTTCTCTCCCCTGTCCTCTCAACCTGCCCCGGCATTGACCCTGCACCTTCCTTCCCAGTCCTCTGAAATGAGCTGGGGTTTGTTAGCTGAGGCTGCTGCCAGACTGGGAAATCCAAGGCTTGGTCTCATCTTTGTGAGTTGGATTCCAGTGAAGACCCTGGCTGACTAGGAGGTGGGAGGCCAGGAGCCAGGACGGCTGAGGTTCCCAGGCAGAGAGGGAACTTGAGGCACTGATTCAGAGAGTGTGGTCAGGCCAGGAGGCAGAACTGGCCTGACCAGTCAGAAGCCTGAGGAGGGAGATCCATCCCAGCTTCTCAGTTAGGAAGGGGGTGTTACGCAGAAACTATGACATGTGCTGGTCCAAAATTACCTTTGTAGGCCAGGCAGGGTGGCTCACACATATAGTCCCAGCTACTCAGGAGGTGGGAGGATAGCTTGAGGCCAGGAGTTTGAGGCCAGCCTGGGCAATATAGCAAGACCCTGTTTCTAAAAAAAAATTAAAAAAAAAGAAATTGTGCTCGGTTCGGCAGCACATATACTGAAATTGAAATGATACAGAGAAGATTAGCATGGCTCCTGTGCAAGGATGACACGAAAAGAAAAAAAATTAAAAAAAAAATTAATGTGTGTCTGTAGTCCCAGCTACTTGAGAGGCTGAGGTCAGAGGATTACTTGAACCCAAGGAGTTTGAGGCTTCAGTGAGCTATGATCATGCCACTGCACTCCAGCCTGGGTGACAGATCAAGACTATCTCTTAAAAAAACAAAAACACAAACACAAAATTGCCTTTCCAGCCCTGTGGAGTAGATCTCCTCTCTGGCTGCTAGACAAGTAGCTTGGTTCCCTGTTCTTTGCTGCCTCCTTAGGTCAGTGGGAAGACTCAGGGCAGGTGTGCATGGGTTGGAGGCTACCTTGGAGCAAGTGAGCAAATTGTCTGCTTTGTGGGAGGGTGGGGTCCTGGGAGGGTCCCACCCAGGGGCAGCTTAGGGGAAGCTGAGATGCTTAAAGCCAAGTCTGACCTAGTCCTGCCTTGATGGCAAGGGGAGGCACCTATGAGCCCAAAGGTGCGTCGCACTCACCTAGGAGGCAGCCTTTCACTCCACACACATCATACCCTTCCATCCCTTCCATCTGTGGTTCCCAACTCCTGGGCCACTGGACTGGTGCAGGCTGTGGCTCGTTAGGAATTGGGCTGCACAGCAGGAGGTAAGTGGCAGGCAGGCAAGTGAGCAAAGCTTCATCTGTATTTACAGCTGCTCCCCATCACTCGCATCACTGCCTGAGCTCTGCCTGCACCCCGTGCTCGGCCCCCCACCCCCGGTGGAAAAATTTTCCTCCATGAAACCAGTCCCTGGTGCCAACGAAAAGGTTGGGGACCACTGCCTTACATGAAGGATGCTGTTACTCACACACTGTCCCCATGCACAGTGGGGGAAGGGGGCTTCTAGGTCTCAGGGCCAGGTGGGGGCCTCACACTGCCCTAACCTCAGGCTTGGTGCCCAGGCAGGGAAAGAGCTGGAGCGGTGCCAGCAGCAGGCGAATGAGGTGACGGAAATCATGCTCAACAATTTTGACAAGGTCCTGGAGCGTGATGGGAAGCTGGCGGAGCTGGAACAGCGTTCAGACCAACTCCTGGATATGGTATGAGGCCGGGGGAGGAGGGAGGTGGGGGAGGGCAACGGGCAGAGGGGCAAGGAGGCTTGGCAAAGCCCTCAGAGGGAGCTCTTAGGCTGAGCTCAGGGTCTCTGGGTCCTTGGAGGGGCTGGACCTTCTTGAAGGCCAGTGTGGGACTTCTGGGTTTCCTGAGGCACTCCTATCCTAGATAGGCAACGGTAGGCTTCACGGAGTAAGAAGTCCTTGGTTTGAAGCCGTGGACCTTCCTAAAGGTAGAGGACTGGCAGTATTAACTGGGGGTGAGCAGCTAGGGCTTAAAGTCAAGGGCTACACCAGTATCTGAGACCAGGATTCAGGCTGGGAGGGTCCCAGGGCAGGTAGTATGGAGCAAGAGAGCAGATAGGATGGGCAGGAGGCGGGAGACTAGGCCTCGCTAGGGCAGGGTTGGGAGGAGCTGGCTCTGAGGCCAGTGGGGAGCCAGCTAACTCTCGCCCTGTGTTTGCGGGTGTCCACAGAGCTCAGCCTTCAGCAAGACAACCAAGACCCTGGCCCAGAAGAAGCGCTGGGAGAACACCCGTTGCCGGATCTACTTGGGACTGGTGGTGGGTGGTGGCCTGCTCTTCATCCTAATTTTATTGCTGGCCATCTTTCTCCCACAGAGAAGTGAGAACAGTAGTGCCCCACAAGCCCAGGATGCAGGCACTGCCTCAGGGCATGGGGACTGACACAGCTGGGCCTGGGGAGAGGCTGAATGGTGGCACTGGCCCATTCTGGTTTCCAGAGAACCCTGGTGTTTGCTCCTGTCTGAGCCACCCCAGTGAGCACTGAAAGGCAGCCCTGATGTGTGCACCTCTGCATCTCCCATCATGCCACAGACTGGCCCTTGAGGGCAGCCTGCTGCATTGGCCATGCCAGGCAAGCCCCACCTGGAGCTCAGTAAAAGCTGCTGTTTGATTAAAAGCCGGTGTGTGTATGTGTGTGAGTGTGTGCATGTGTGTCTGAGGGTCCCTAGGTTGGTTAATCCCACTCTGCCTCCACCCCTGGGGTTGCTTAGAAAGCTCACCACCCAAAGAACTTCACCCCCTGGAGGTGGCCCCTTCCGCTCCCTTCCCTACTTGATCCAATCCTACTCAGACCTTTCCAGAGTGTGGGTACAACAAGGATACAACAGCCCCCAAACAAGACCCTTGAACCAGTCTTCCTCCCCTGAGGCTGATTCCCTGAGAAAGAAATTTGTTATTTTTCTGACATCTTGACATCTCAGAGGACCAGTGAGACTCTAGATGGGATGACAAAGATGAAAGCACTTCAAAAAAAATTTTATGAGGCTCTCCCTTTTAGATAGATAATTTCACCTCTGAACACTTTCTCCTGCCCAATTTCTGCCCTCATGTTCTTCCTCAAGCTTTATACCAGACTATAGATGAAGTGAGTAGCAGTAAAAACAGGAAGGGCTTTTATGGTGCTGTAATGTAGGGTCACAAAGGATGACCTGTAGTTTGAACTGTAAGAAAGAATTCTGGCTTTTCAAAGCTCCAGGGTCACACAGGGCCAGCCAGGCAGGCAGTGCCTTCAGGGACACAGCAAAGACCATTGGACAAAGGCAAGGAAGGAAAGAAGGCCACACCAAGACCATGGAAACAGGACAGCCTCTGTCTGGGCTCCTTAACTAGAGTTGAAACGCAAGTGTCGGTGGCGAGGAGAATTCAGGATCAAGTGTGTAAAAAAATGCAGTTCTCTGCTGGGTAGAGTGAGTGCTACTGACAGAAACAAGAACAGAAACAGAAACTATCCCTGAGAGTTGTGTGTTGCTTTACCACTTACAGAGAGTGTTACTTTCACTGGGCTCATTACCATCTTCCTCTCCTGGGAAAGACAGAGGAAAGCACCTGGCCCTGCGGTTGGTAAGGTACCTGCAACACCATTTAAGCTGTGTGAATTTGGACAAGCCACTTCTGAGACTCGGGTTTTATATATCTAAAAAAGACATAATGATGCTTAGTTCCCAGGACTGTTGTGAGGATTACTGATACTGTGCGTAAAATATCCATCAATGTAACAGTTATAGATGCTAAATAGTAGCTATCATCCTAATCATTGAGTGCAGTGGTTCTTAAACTTACCTCACATTAGAATTACCAGGAGAACATTTTTTTTTTTTTCTGAGACAGTCTCACTCTGTTGCCCGGGCTAGAGTGCCGTGGCGTCAGCCTAGCTCACAGCAACCTCAAACTCCTGAGCTCAAGCAATCCTTCTGCCTCAGCCTCCCGAGTAGCTGGGACTGAAGGCGTGCACCACCATGCCCGGCTAATTTTTTTCTATATATATTTTTAGTTGTCAAGCGAATTTTTTCTATTTTTTTTTAGTAGAGACGGGGTCTCGCTCTTGCTCAGGCTGGTCTCGAACTCCTGAGCTCAAACGATCCGCCCGCCTGGGCCTCCCAGAGTGCTAGGATTACAGGCGTCAGCCACCGCGCCCGCCACCAGCATAATTTATACAAATGCCATTGCCCAGGCCCCACCTAGAATCTTCAAGGGTATCACACATTGGGGTGTTGTTTCTAAAGCTCCTCCTGCCCCTTCTCTCCTCAGGGTTTTCGTGATGCCAGGGATGCAAACCATTTATTTAGTTCCAGCCACTTGTTTTACAGAAGCTAGGAATGAAGTTGAGCAATGGGCTGAAGGTCATACAGTCCCATGAGCAGTGAGGTCCCAGGTTCCCTATCAGAGACCTTCCCTCTCTTGGTTGAGGAAGTTTGCTCCATCCTTATTATTATGCCTAACACGTAAGAAATGCGCAGCAATTTTTTTTCGAGGGTCGGGGAGGAATCAAGCGCTAACTCCTGAGCCAGCTAGAACGCGGCGGGGCAGAAGAGCCTGGCGGGAGCTTGGCACAGCAGCCGGAAGCGCCCAGACTCCACACTCGCGGAACCCAGAGCCCTGGGCCAGCGCCTCCCTCTCTCTGGGAGGCCCCTAGCATTCCCACTGCCAGGCCCTCTGGGACTCAGAGCAGACCGAGGACCCTTGCAGCCCACATACTTGGCTTTTTAGGGAATTACGGACATCAGCACGCAAGAAACTCCCAGGAATTTCCTCTTGGCTTGGATTCCCAAACAAATGTTTTCTGACTAGCGTTCGCTTCTGTCATTGGCTTTAGGCTTTGGTCACCTGACTTGTTCAAGCCAATGAAAGGGGGCCGAGTTAGTACTTCCGCTTTCTGTACCTTTAACGGGGCCCTATGCCGTCCCTCGGATAATCTGATTGGCCATCCTCTCTCAACTCGCTAGTTTATTGGTCAGCGCCGCGAGGCCCCAATCGAGCTTGGTCTGAGCGCTGTGTCAGACAACCCGGCAGCCATGGCGTCCTATTTCGATGAACATGACTGCGAGCCTTTGGGTCCCGAGCAAGAGACCCGAGCGGGCATGCTGCTGGAGCTTGCAAGGTGGGTGCGCGGGGCTTGAGGATGGGGCCTAGGAAGCAGGGGCTGGGGCTGGCCGGAGAAGGCAGAGTAGCTGGGGCGGCAGATTGTGGTCAACCGATGAATAATCTGGAGTGTTAGTCCAGGCGGCGAGATTGAGGGGAGAGGATTGTGCACGTCGATTATTTGGCCCGTCCGTGGGCGGGTCCAGGTGAGGGAATTGTGGGAAAGACTGGAGCTGGACAGTTAGGGGAGAAGGGGGCTGGGGCGGGAGGGCCGCAGGCTCTGGGAGGCACGGAGAAGGTGGGGCATGGGGGAGGATAGGGGCTGAGTGCGTGTGAGTCGGTATATTTGTTAGGAACGCCAGGCACGGGAGCCCACACTGCCGACTTGGAATGTGGCTCTACCAGATCATTCTGCGTGGCCTGAGTAACTCCTCTGAGCATGTTGCCTCATGTGTAAAATGAGAATAAATCGTCTGCTGGGGTTGTCTGATAGCACCTGTAAACCATTTCCCACTATGCTTTCTTATCTAGTGAGCATCTACTAACCACTGAAGGTAGCTATTAGTACTAGCCGGGCAGGGTATTTATCTGTTAATGCCAGTGGATTATGGGGACAAAGAGAAAGTATTGTTTTCCTTGGTTCTGACTTTGCGTCCTCCTCTCCAGGTCACTTTTCCATAGTATGGACTTTGAAGACTTGGGATTAGTAGTAGATTGGGATCACCACCTGCCCCCACCTGCTGCCAAGACCGCTGTAGAGAACCTCCCTAGGACAGTCATCAGAGGCTCTCAGGCTGGTGAGGACACTAATTTCTTCTGCTGTTTGGGGCAGGTCTGCCAGAACCACTCCCTCCTTAATCAAGACTATGGTCTGGCCCTTCAGTTTTCCACGCCAGGTTGGGGCAAGAGTGTCCTTCAGGAGTGGGAGCTGGGAGGTGGGGTCTGTAGCACCTCTTCTGATCAGCACTCCCTCCTAAAGAGCTCAAGTGCCCCGTGTGCCTTTTGGAATTTGAGGAGGAGGAGACTGCCATTGAGATGCCTTGCCATCACCTCTTCCATTCCAACTGCATTCTGCCCTGGCTAAGCAAGGTACTGCTTTGCTTCTTCCAGCCTTTACCCTTCCCTGGGCCCAGTTCTCAAGCTTCTGTTTGTGGACTGCTGGGGGATCGAAGGGTGGGAACTGGAATGGGACAGGGTTATTAGCTTATGAATACTAGACTGGGGCTGGAACGTTGTCCTACTTTTCCCAGACAAATTCCTGCCCCCTGTGTCGTCATGAGCTGCCCACTGATGATGACACTTACGAGGAACACAGACGAGATAAGGTAGGGGCCGGTGGTTAAGTGGAGGGGGTCTTAATGGGCTCCTTTGGCCTTGTCCCTGCTCTCATTTCCCACATCAGCAGGTCTGGGTTGGTTTGAGAATCCCTGGTTCTAGCCACCTTCCCAGTGACTTTGGTGAGGGGCAACAGCCTCAGCAATACAGATGCGAGAGGCCTGAAAACAGTGAGAGTCAGCCCCATGACAGCTTTCCCACCCCCTCACCAACAGGCCTTCAGCTTTGGCCCCTGGCCAGTGTGTCCTTTTTCCTCTAGGCTCGAAAGCAGCAGCAGCAGCACCGACTGGAGAATCTCCATGGAGCCATGTACACATGAGGAGGCTGGGGCCGAGTGCTGGCCCTCTGTCTTCCTCCTGCACCCTGAGTCCTCATTAAAGGTTTCTGTACTCATCCTGAAGGCTACATTGCTCACAGGCCTGGGCAGGGGCTCTGCATCCTCAACCAGGTCCCTACTGCTATGGGGGAAGGCGGTCCTAAATGAGAGAAAGCATCAGGTGGTGTTTCCCTTCCTGCTGGCCCATCTGGACTCAGGGCAGTGGGGCACAGGTAAAGAACTAGATCACTGGGCCAGCCAAGGCTTGGATCTGTGTGTTCACGGTTGGAAGGTAAAAATGTGTCAGGGTCTGGCACCCAGTAGCTACTTAAAGCTGATAAACTTAGCCTACATCCTCCTCCCTCTGCAATTCCTAGTTAACTTTGGTACCTTTACTAGATGTTGATATCCCAGGGGTTTTCTTTAACACCATTGAAAAAACTGCTTTTAACATTTTAAAGTTGTTCTCTGTGTCTTCACCTCCTCCCACCCAACATCTCCTACAAGGAGTCAAAGTTCAAACCAGACTCTTGAGTCAGGAAAGGAAGTGTGAGACTGTCAGACCAGGTCAGTTCTCTAGAGGCCCAGAAAGGATTTCAAGCCCCTGAGGGGTATTTGGATAGCACTTGGCATCCTTTGTTTCCCACAGCCTTGCTCTTAAAAAGCAGCAGGCACTTGGGACTCTCCTAGGGGTCAGGGGCTTCCTTCCACCCTTGCTGAGGGCCTGGATCAGGCCCTCCCTAACTCTCCAGAACAGACTACAAACATGCAAATTAGAATTCTTTTAATAGATATAAAAAAAAGTACTAAAATACCCATGTGGTTCTGCTGTGTTATTTGCCCTAAAGGAAGTGAGGGGCAGAGTGAAGAAATCCCAGTGCAGCTCAGTGGGCCCAGAGTGGGCCTTACCATACAGACTAAGGCATGCTCACTGCCCCCCTCACCAGACTTCCATCCCCGCTGCTCTTCCCAGCCCCCCAATTCCTGCAGCAGGAAACCCCAGTGGTCTGGCTCTTGCACTGGGAGTAGAAGGCACCTGAAGGGCTGGCTGGGTGAGTGAGGACAGGTGACCTTTAAACATAAAACAACACTGTGGGGTGGGGAAGCAGGTAGTGCAGCTGTGGCAGCTGGCAGGTCCTGCTCCTCTATGGCACAGGTGGACGTGGGATGGCCACTTCTCCGGGAGTGAGGAAGCCCAGATCCCAACAGAACACTTTCTCAAATTGTTTTTGGTACAAAATAAATGCAAAGATGATACAGTGTGGAGTGGTATGGAGTCCTGTGGAGGCCGGGCCAGCCACCCTCCCCAGACCTCAGATCATGGCGATGCTCTCGGGGGCACAGTTGAGGTGGGTGGAGGTGCTGCTGCTCCCCGAGGATTTGCAGGCCCGGCCAGGGGCAGGCTGCAGTGCAGCCACCAGTGTGTCTGAGGAGATTGCCCCAAACTCGTAGCTAAAGGTGCCATAGAAAATGAGGATATCGATGACAAACACCCACTCGCACAGGGCTGCCCCATGCTGCAGCTCAGAACTCTCATGGACGAAGAAGACGCCACCTGAAATCAGGCTAAGGAAATGTTCAGTAGGATGTGTGGACACTTGGCAACACCCCTTCTGCAGTCACAGACTGTAACTAAGCTGGGAGAAAACACTAGGCCTCACCTCCCCAGAGGGAGCAGAGCACATGGCAGTGTTACCTGGAATGTAGACCCCACCCCCCATCTTGGCTGGAGAGGGCTGAGCTAGAGGTTGAATTCCTGACTGCCTGGTCCTGGAAGGATACTGAGGACCAGGCTGACGAAGGCGATGACAGCCAGCACACATCGCAGGTAGGCCACAGCCAGGTCCAGCGGGGCAGTGGCCCCATGGTAGGAGAGGGCACAGTGCAGGCAGACAAAGAGCAGCCCCGCAGGGAAGGCCACACCAGTTCCAATGTAGTGCAGAGACTTGGCATGATCCACCTGGGCCCAGAGAGGGGCTAATCCGTGAAGTGGCCCCACCCCTCCAGCCCTCCTTCGTCAAGTCTCTTCTTCCCTTCCCTCTCCTCCCTCCTTTCCCTCCTGTCTCTCCAGGCCTTCTCAGGTGAAAGTTCAGGGTTCAAGGGGGGGGCACCTGAAAGTTGCCGACCACCACCAGGCCCGCAGCATTGGTGCAGCCTGTGATGAGTGCTGTCGTGTTAACCCAGGAGTGTCGACTCTGCTCCAGGAGCTGCCCGTAGCGCAGGAGGCAGATCAGGGCCACTGGGGGAGGACAGCATGGCTGGGGCCAGCACCCGCAGCCTTCCAGGCCCAGCCCTGCCCGTCAGGGTGCTGCTGCCCCTTCTGAGGGTGGGAAGGGAAGGGGCAGGCAGGTGGTGAACTGGGTTTCCTCAGGCTCTGGCCAGCAGGGCTGCTGTGTGGGAGTCAGTCTTTGGCCTTCAAGGAATGGGAGAGAAGTTGCCCCTCTGCCTTAACCCTTGGTGGGGAGGGCTGTGAGAAGCAAGGGATTTCTAGGCCTTTCTGGGGAGGAAGGCTGGGCTGGCAAGTTAGAGCTAAGGGTACAACTCACCCATGAAAGCACCCACATTGCCGATCAGGCTGAAGAGGCAGCTCTCTGGGGGATATGTGCCGCACTTGCTGAGGAGGGCACGAGGACAGAGTGAGGGGGGCAGGAGCACCAGAGGGCCCCATTCCAGCCCTTTGGCTCTCCCCTGCATTCTCTGCGTCTGCTCCTTAGCAGCCAAGCTGCCATGTATGCCAAGGGCCCGTGTCCCTCATGCACAACTGGCTCCAGGCTGAGCCCCCAAAGCAGAGCTCCTGTGTGTGAGAGAAGGGAGTGCCCAGGAGTATTCAGCCAGACCTGGGCCGCCTTGCTGAGGCCTGTGGCCTGCAGCTGGTCTGGCTATCCTTGAGTCAGAACTTGGGCTGGGCAATCTGAGAGCTTGAGCTTAAATCCAGGTGCCTCCACTTATTAGCTGTGTGCCCCAGATGAATAACAACCCCAAGCCTCAGTTTCCTTACCTATAAAATGGTGAAGACAATAGCTGCGATGCTGGGAGGATGAAAACAGACTATGCATATAAAGCACTCAGCAGAGCCCAGTGCATAGTAAGTGGCTCTTAGAGTAGTTATTCCCTGAGACCCAAGGGCAGACTTTTGCTTGAGAGGCTGTCTGGGGGTTGGGGAGGGCCTTGGGTCTCCCTGATCGGCCCAATGTCCAGGCCTTACCTGATGAGAGGGACATCATCCAAGGTGCAGCAGGCCTTGGGGCCCCCTTGCTCAGCAGGGTCAGGAGAGCAGGACTCGTTGTAGGACCTGGCAGGCAGGACAGGGAGTGGACTAGGGGAAGGGGCTGTCCCCAGGCCTTTGGCCTGTAGTCTCAGGCCTCAAAGAGGACCCTCTCCCAGACCTCCCCAGCAGGGGCAGAAGAACCCACTCCCCAGCGCCTGCCTGAAACAGAAGGCCAAGGGGCAAGAGGATGGTGGGAAGTGGGCATGAAGCCATGCCTGGGGACCAGTGTCAGAGAAGAGCAATGAGGCCCAGGCTCTCTGTCTGGCTCTTGGCAGCTGCAGACCCAAGAGGGGACAGAGATAAAGGGATCTTTAGACTGAGGCTGTCTGCAGAGTGCTCCATACCAGTTCTCCACGGGGCACACATGGTGGTTCATCACGGCCATGGCATACCTGTGGGAGCAGAACTGTCACTCTGCCCCCGTTCCCCTCCTGGCCCAGCCACCCCCCACTGACTTTTCTCTTCCACCTTGATTTCTGGCCCCATTCAGCCTAATTGTCCTTGCTGGGGACTCCAGTTGGGGTGTCCCTGAGGCTTGATGCCACACCAGAACCTGCAGTGCAGCCCACAACTAGAGGCCCTCTGGAAGTTGCCCTGGCTAGAAATCTGTCAGGGCCACCCTGCTGGACAGCAGTAGTGCCAGCTTGTCCCAAGGGGCTGTGTGCCCAGGCACCAGGCCAGGCTTTGGAGACAGCCAGAGTGGCCCTGGGTACCACCCTGGAGCCCAGGACAGGACAAGGGGCTTTGTGTGTGCCATCAAGCTCCTGTTGCTCCCGGCCCCTTACTCACACAGTCCATATGCCAGTGATGGAGAATGCTGACAGGCTGACAGGAAGGAGGATCCAGGCGGTCATGAGGGAGGGGAGCCAGGGTGGTGGTGGTGTGGGGGGGAGGACAAGAGGTAGGTGGGGAAGAGGGGGCGGCCCGGCTACCTTGAGATAGTTCAGCCACAACCATCAGCTGCCCTGGCCTTGTGGAGAGAGATCAAAGTGCAGGGTCGGGTGACTGGCCAAAGGAGGGGGAGGGGGAGGTGGTCAACACCTCACCCAGAGCTCCCGTTGGGTCTTTGAGCGTCCAAACTTTGGGCTGAGCCACCGCTAGAACGTGGACACCCTCTGGCATCCATTGGGAGCCTCTGCGGTCAACCCAGGTGCCACTGGCGTGCTGAGACTCAGGCGGGTTGGAGAGCGAGTCACCCTCCATCGCCTGAGGGACCAGGGCTGGGAGGACTGGACAATCCAGGGGGCCAAGCCAAGGAGAGGCTGGAAGGGTGTGCGGGGCCCGGTGGAGCGGCGGCGCGCAGGCAACCACCTGACCACAGGCGCCCCGGGTAGGGGGCGGGTTCAAGCGGGAAGCCGGGCTCGGCCGTCGCTCGCGTGGGCGCGGAGGACCCCCTGCTTGGGCAGGAGCCCGCGGCCGGCGACCCCCGCAGGACCCGAGACACGAGCCTCCCCAGATGATCCCTGGAGGCCCCGGGGAAACGAAGGAGCCCAGTACTCACCTCCCGGAGTGCCCTGCCGCCGCCGCGCCCTGTTCAGCCCCCTCGTGGCGCCGTCTCCGGCTGCGGCCCTCGGAGCAGCCCTGAAAGGTTTAAAGGGCCGAGCGGCCCCGCCCCTGGCGGCCCCAGGCCGCGCCGCGCCGCCCGTCGGGACGTGAAGTCCGCGCAGCCCCGGCCCCGGCGCCCGCGCCCCGCCCGAGACTACAACTCCCGAGCCCCCGCGCCCGCGTCACGGGGGAAGGTGGGCGGTGTCCCAACTTCGGAGGACCTGGGCGCCGAGGGCTGTGGCCTGGGGACAGCTCTGACACCGAGATGCCAAGAGGTTCTGTCTACCCCGTTCCCGCAGGGGAAGCGCTGGGAGGCGAGGACTTCCAGGACCAGGCCAGCCAGCCTTCCAACTCTACCTGGGATTGTCATCGTGCACATGGCTGGAGGAAGCCTCCCTCCGCCGCCGCGCACATTTTCCAGCCGGACCGGCCAACAGCGAGACTTCGGAGCAGCTCTCTCAGCGGGGCGCCCCATGCCAGCCTCTGTCCAAGGCGTGAGGTGGGTCTGCAGAGAAGCGGGCACAAAGCCTTGGCTATTCCGTAAGAAATCCAAGTGCCTTGGATTTGGCTTATGCTTCCCACAGCTCAGTACACCCTGGAGGAGGGCTGCTTTCATCAGATACTTTTCATTTTCGGGTGTACAAGTACACAGTGTACTCGCCAGAAGTCACCGTGTCCAAGACGTGTTTCCTGAATGATCAACACTTAAACTAAGACGGCAGAGGATATCCATCTAAATAGACAAATGTAGGTGTCAGCGTAGGTAAGGTCTAACACGGCCAGGTGTTTTAAGCCAAGAAGACAGGAAGGTGAGAGACCCAGAAGACTCTGGGAAAAAGAAACAAGATAGTGTGAGAATAAGTTAGCCACCAGCTTCATCAAAACTTAAAGACTAAGAGTGCACTCCTGGACATTCTTTTCACGATCAAAAGGGCAGGAATACTTCCTTTCAAACGCCAGAGGTATGCGTGATGCTCTAAAAGGCAGCCCCAGCAACTGTTGGAGCCCTTGTGAGACGACACTTAGGCAGATCACTACCCGAATGGTACATGGGCCCAGGCTGCCAGGAGCCGAAGTTCGGCAACGTTGGTGAAGCAAAGTTATGTACAAAAACAGGGCCTTGTACTGCGGAGAAATAGAACAGAATAAACTGCACAATGGCTTGAAGAGGGAGAAACCTTTTTAGACCCAGTGGAAGCAGGAAACCTGTTGGAGAGCTCTTGAAAATCACATCAAGACAAGTGTTGAAACAGGACCAAGAAGTATGACTGTGCAGTGATCCCTGTACAAGCGTGCCCAGCTCAATGGACCAGTAGGGGATAAAGTCCAGCCCACCTTCTGCTGGCCATGCTCTGTGCCCCAGGACAAAGGGGGGGTCTCTCTCTAATTCACACAGAGGCACGTCTTCCTGCTCAGCTGTGTTCCCATTAGAGCAGGTCCTTAGTTCTCATCTGCCCAATCCCTCATTGGAAGCTTTGTGATTCTTAGTCAACCTTACTGTATCCTCCTGAGCTGGGTTTGAGTCCATATCCAGTCACTGTGAAGGCCTGAGAGGGACTACTTAGGTTCCAAACTGGTGGTTCTAACATGAAGTGGCGGCGAGGCAGAAGCACTCGAGAGCTGTGTCACGAGACAGCTTTTGGCTTAATGTGACAATCTGAATAGTTCCTAAAGTAGAATTACCCCAGGATAGAGCTCCCTATGAAAGAAGGGCTTTTCATGGGTAGTTGGTAGTGGGGAATTGTGTATCAGGTAAGAAGTAGGGACCAGATGTCTTTAAAAATCCCTTCCAACTCTAATGCTACGTTGAGTCTTAGTTATGCTCCAACCAGGACAGTTCTTAAAATAGGCAAAACAAGAGATGAGATTTCCAGTGCTGATTCTGTGGTGGAATGACTTTAGGGCAGGCATTTAACCTCCACTTCCCCATGTACACAAGTGATTTCACAACTCTTGGCAAAAACACTCTGTAAAAGTAAGTTTATTTTGTTAAAAAGAAATACCGTATTTGAAAAATACCTTCCTTCTAGGATTTTCAAATAATTTGCATACTTCATTTTATTCATCCACACTGCAGAAACATTGAAAATTAAGAAACAGAACGTATTGCTTTTTATACATTTACCTCCACAACATAACCGGTACAACCTCATTCTGTTGGTTCTGAGAAGGCAGAAGGAGCCATTTACTCAGGTTTTCATGTCTAGCATCACTGCAACTCCTGGGGAAATTTGGGAGGGTGTCTTTGGCTTCTTGGCCATCTGATTCCTCAGGGACAGGACAAGAATTCAAAGAGGGAACTTAAAATGTTTTAAATAATTGTTAACATTCCATGGTGATTCTCCCAAAAGGCCTAGAGGTAGGAAGGTAATCTGTCCTCATTCCTTTCTGCACACAAAGGCCTCATTTAAATTTGTGAGCCTGCTTAGGATCCACTACCCAGCCATCTGCAGATCTTGTCAAATGCACAGCAGGTTGGGTACTCACCATCCCAAAGGGCTTTGCCCCACAGCATGGGCTAATCTCTAGTTGGCAATGACTCCCAGAGTGGACTATGGAGATGGAAATGTCCCTTTCAGAGAGGCTTTTACAGGAAAAGCATTTGTTATTGCCCATATTGGGCCCCCTGGCTGGCCTGGCTCCAGACGTTCCTACTCTCATTTGGTACAAAAAGCTTTATATTCTTTTCCTTTCTTTTCCTGCGTTACATTCTTCAAAGACTTCCATGCTTGCCAACTGGCTACAACTCAAGCTTTAGTGTTTACTCTTGCACACCCCAAAGCTCCTGGAAACCCAGCTTCCTTCTATCAGTAACATCACCTATTGTGGCCCAGGAACCACAAAGACCTTAAAATACAGGTTTAACCTCAGTGAGTGAAGAACGCTCCATCCTGAATGGGCATGAGATCTACCTATCAGGCTATCAGACCCTCTAAAAGACAGCCAAGAAAGTATCTAGTCAAATGAGTGTTGATTCTGAAGCAGCCTGCTGGAAAGTTCCACTTAGTCCAACACTGTGGCTACTGCACACAAAATAGCACAAGACAGTCCTCTTTGGGACATCTGTGGGAAATGCTCTGGAACATGCTCCCTGATGGGAAAGCTCTCATTTTTGAAATAGGTGAAAGATGCCGGTAGGCAGGTCTGGTGAATAAACTGGATAGTACCACCTTGGACCCCAGAGGGGTGGTAATAAGCAATGAGGCTGAGCTATACAGCTGTTAACTGGCTGAGAGCCATCCTCACAGAGGCACTTCAGGCATGCCTGGAGAAATGGCAGCATCATCTCCAATAGGCCAGCTCTGAAGACCACCTCTTAATAGAAGTACAAGGTTTAGTGCTTTCTATAGTCGTATTGCATAGATTAATTATGCATAGGTTAGCTAAGAATTAGAATGTTTTCTTGTGTGGGGAAAAAAAATTTTTTTTGAGACAGGGTCTAGCTGTGTTGCCCAGGCTGGAGTGCAGTTGCCCAGTCATAGCTCACTGCAACCTCAAACTCCTGGGCTCAAGTGATCCTCCTGCCTCTGCCTCCTGAGTAGTTGGGACTACAGGTGTGCACCACTGCGCCAGGCTAACTTTTTTTTTTTTTTTAGAGATGGGGTCTTGCTATATTGCCCAGGCTGGTCTCAAACTCCTGGGCTCAAGCAACCCTCCTGCCTTGGCCTCCCAAAGTGCCAGCATTATAGGTGTGAGCCGTGAGCCACCACGCCCAGCGGAAAACATTTTATATACACTAGATAAGCAAAGTTCTTCAAGGAAAAAAAAAGTTTAAAAGCAAGGAGTTTCCATCAGTCTCCTACCTCAGAAGGTCTTTGTGAGGATTATACAACACACAACTAACAGGAAACAATAGATACATACTAAATGCTGCCTTCCTTTTACCTCTTCCCTTCCCAGGAAACAGGAATTGAGGCTAAAATTTCAGGTCCCACGCCCCCAAATTCCTCTTCTTGTCTTCTAAACTATAAGATAAAACCAGGAAATAGGTGATCCATGGGCCGGCACAGTGGCTCACACCTGTAATCCTAGCACTCTGGGAGGCCAAGGTGGGATGATCACTTGAGGTCAGGAGTTTGAAACTAACCTGACCAAGAGTGAGACCCCGTCTCTACCAAAAATAGAAAAATTAGCCAGGCACTGTGGCGCGTGCCTGTAGTCCCAGCTACCTGGGAGGCTGAGGCAGGAGGATTGCTTAAGCCCAGGAGTTGGAGGTTGCTGTGAGCTACAATGATGCTACTGCACTCTACTCGGGGCAACAGAGTGAGACTATCTCCACAAAAACAGGAAATAGGTGATCCAGCTGTGAGAAGACAGACCCAAAAGGTATTTCTAGACTAAGAAGCCAAAGACTTCCAGTGAAATCCTATGTTCCAAGTTATAAGATCAGTTGAAGAGCTGGAAGACTAGAAAGGCTGACTGGTCCTCTGACCTGCAGGGAGAAGCAGGGGAGGTGGGGGTAGTTTGGCAGAGCCTCCTTGGCCCAGGAAGCTTTGGGGGGTAGCTACCATTAGAAGTCAAAAGGCACTTGTAGTCCAGTTGCGTAGGTAGAGGGCGAAGACTTTCTCCTTTCAAAGAAAGGAGCCCAGCACTGTCAAGTTTAAGGCACTTAACCCCGGGCCAACTCTGTGGGTCCCTGGATGCCCTTGCAACCAGGCCCTTCTAACTTACCCACCTCACTGAGCATCAAAGCATTCCCCTGGCACCGAGAGCTGTGGCTCATTGTTTTAATGGCATAGTTGAAGTAGCTGCCTTGCCCCATTTCTGAGGGGGTAGATTTTCAGGGGTGTAGGGCACAAATCAACAGTGCCCTCAGGTGTCTTGAGACCCTGATGAGGAGAAACCTCTAGGGCAGGGGCTTTGGTTTTAGGAGGTCTCAGTGCTCACAGGCTTACTTAAACCCCACATTTCAAGTCACCGAGGCCAGGGTGATTTGTGGGAAAACTGAAGTATCTCAGAACGTTGGTACACAGATGTCTTTGGTCTCCAGACCTTAGGCTAACCCTGCATTAGAAAAAATGTTCACCGAGTGAGAGCCACGGTATTCCTGGGGGTCTTTAATCTCAGGAGCTGAGTTATATACTTTCGGGAGGTAGGAAAGAAGCATGGGGCAGGGGAGGGGACAGAATGAGAGGGGCTCATTTCATTCCCTCTAGGGTGTTATTCAGGACTTTTGTTTTTTTGCAACTAGGGCTCCATCAGGCAATTATTGCCAATGCTGAATTTCCCTTTGGGTGGATGTTTAACACTGTTACCTCACAACCGGAGTTAGTTCCAAGCTTGTTTTGATAATTCCCCTTTAGTTTGAGCAAAGAACAGTCTGTTCACAGCTAGAGATGAGGTCCAAAGGTGGAATTCTGTAGCCCTAGCCAAGGTACGGTTTGCTGCAAGAAATCCTTGCAGTTTAAAGTCCTAGCTAGCTGGAAGTCTGGAGGAGGATCACTTGAGGCCAGATGCATCCAGCCTGGGCAACACAGTGAGACCTTGTCTCTTAAAAAAAAAAAAAAAAGAAAGAAATCCTTGTAGTTTAGCTCTGACATCTGCCTAATTCTCCTGTCTGGAAGGTGCAAAGCCGTGGAGCATGCAAGAAACTTGAAAAGAACTTGAAAAAGCCATGGAAAGGGAGGGAAACATGCTTGCAAGTAGGCCTTGAAAACCAAGGTCTCCCATTTTATTGGTATCAGAATTACTTGGAAAGCTTGTTAGAAAAGTAAATCCCCAGAACCCCCCCACCTCCAAGGTCCTGAGCAGCCGGAGGTACACAGTCATGTTGAGGGAAGAGGGGTAGAGAACGGATGGATTCTACCTGAGACAAAAAGATGAGGGAAAAGAAAGAACAAAGAAAAAGAGCACAAAAAAAGGTCTAGGAAAACATGGGTGGAGATGAGAAGCACAAACGAAAAGGACCATAAAATAACAAAAACGGCTCAAGCAGCTGGGTGGAACAGCAGCCGCCAGGTATATGCCCTCAGTGAGAAAGCACCATGTTGGCATGAAGTTTCAGAAACCCTGGCTCTCCCTGGAGTCTCTATTCCCAGATCACTAAGTTAGCCAACCAAATTCTCAAAAAAATTCCAGAATATTAGGCTGGGCCAATGAGCCAACATATAAGAAAGAATGGCTGCAAGGTGGGCCAGGTGTAGTCCTGTAACACCCTTGTGGATGCAGCAGGGGGTCTCAAGATCAAACAAACTGGTCCTGGTACCCCCAGACTAGGGGTGAGCTCCTTGGGCAGAATTCTTCTAAGTGCAGTGAATCCAGCCTGGAGAGAATGCCTTCAATCTGGTCAGTGTTGGCTCTGGCGTTTTGCAATCTCCTCCTGGATACGCAACTTGAGGGCCTCTCGCATGGGTGGATCCAGAGGCGTGTGTGCTGACACCTCCTCACTCACCCTTCCTGGGTCATCGTCCTACATGGAGGAAGAGTCAGGAAGCTCAGGCCTGGCCGCTTCCAGAAAGGTGACCTGCCCTATTCTTACACAACTCTCTCACAGAACTCCATTTGACCCAAGGTTTCTTGCCAGTACCTGTCATTTCCCAGGTGTCCCCTGTAATAGCGATTCCCAACTGGAGGCCAAGAGCCCTCCCAGTTCCCCCACTGAGAATCACTTTGTGATGGGATTGAGTTGTGCTCAGAAGCATTGCCTAGCAGTCCTGTGCCCCCATGTGGAGCAGACACTTCCCACTGGCCCTGAGGAAAACAGTGGCTCCGGGTCTGGCAGTGATTTCTACCACAGCCCAGGACCTTCAGACTGCAGCTGTTTCCATGAGGCGTACCTGATACACGATAACTGATGTGACCTCTCCACTGTCCGCCTCGTATTCTAAGCAGAAGAGCTGATGGCTAGAAGGCTCCAGCTCGGAGCCACCACTACTGCTGCTTTCAGTGGACTCTTCATAGTCTGGGTTGCTTGGGTGGGTAGAGCCATCTGGAAGGATGAACCACAGTGAAAGGAAAGAGAGGGATGCTGCTGAAGCCCCTGCCCATAGAGACGATGCAGGAAAACATACTGCAAAGGAAATCCTAATCTTTTCATGGGTCCAGTGTGTGTGTGTGGTGTGCTGTCAATCAGAAGTTTTGTTTACCTTGTATCCCTGCTCTGGGGCTAGCACAGTCCAGTCACGAAGTAGGTACACAATACACATTTGTCTTGCAGGTAGGACAAGAAAGTAGTGGAAGGACACATAGAACTCTGCCTAGGTTCAAATCCAGGCTCTGCCATTTACCAGCTCTGAAAACTTGGGCAAATTATTTAACCTCTCAGTGCCTGTTTCCTGACTATGAAATGGAAATAAAAGTTCTAATCCTATGAGGTTCTATAAATACTCAATGAATTAATAGACGTAAGGTCTAAAGGCACTTTTATGTTTAAGAAAATTACGGTCACATGTTAACCACCGTGATGTCTAAGTCGCAGGGTAGATGGGGAAGAGGCCATTACTGGATTCATTCCATGATTATGTCCTGGTTGCTTACAGCTGCGCCACTTTTTCTTTACTGGGTAGTGAAGCGCCACACTACAATCCAGTGCAGTGGGGCAAACCGGCAACTCCTTGCCAGCTCCCAGGTACGCTAGTGATAACTAACTGAGGAACAGAAGCCCTCCCAGGAGAAACACAGAGCGGAGATTTGGGAGCGCTGAAGTGGAGGTTCCGGGAACAGACGAAGTGAGCTGAGCCTCGGGGTAAGAAATAGCTTTTTCCCTACAGAGAAGGGGAATGCGTTGCAGGAAGAGCGCGCGGGCTTGAGGCAGGCGGGGCGGGCGGCCTCACCTCGGTGTCGCGGCAGGTACACTTGCAGGTCTGGCTTACGGGGCCGCGTCGGCGCGGGCGTGTGCCGTCTCCTCACCTTCTCCTTGGCCGCCTGCTTCACCTTTTTGTCGTAGTTGTCCCTGCGGGGAGCCGAGCGGGAGTCAGGGACGGCCAAGCCAGGCCAGGCCAGGGGTGGCGGCGGCGGCGCAGGGCGGGGCGGTACCGGGCGATCTGGTTCCGTCGGATATGGTGCACGAAGCCGTGGTTCATGTCCAGCCGTCCGCCAGGCTTGCAGCAGACCCTGGGTCCGGGACCAGGCCCCGCCTCCATCCGGAACTCGGGGCGCAGAGCCACAGCCACCTCAACGGCCCCAACAGCCCGCCACCCGTCCGCAGAGGTCGGTGCCGCCCCTCCTATAGTTTCCGGCCCCACGTCCAGACTTCCGGCCCAGGAGGACCGGCCGGGCCGAGCGTCGCCGCGCGCGGAGTTGGCGGCGCGGGTGGGGTGGGGGTGGGGCATGCTTGACTTCCACCGCTCAGGCGGGGCTTTTGTTTTCTTTTTAACGTTCTGGACACAAGGACCAGCCGCGCCCCAACCGCGGGCTCCGCGAAAGCTTTCCTGGCCCGGCCCGTCCCGGCCCGCCTCGCGCCGATGGCTTACCTCTGCCCGCGAGAGGATCCAGGTGCTTGAAGGGCCTGAGCATGTGTAATTTTCGAGTTTTCAGTTTCAAAAGTCAAAATCAGGAATTCCCGATTACAACAGGGGCCAGATGTGGTCCAGCCACACGACGGACTATTACTGAGCAGGACCAGGAAGGAGCTGTCCCTACGCCCAGCTGTGCACGGAGCGATTCCAGTTACTGACCCCTGGCCGGCCCGGCAGATCCGTGGGCCCGGCGGGGCTTCCCCACGGGCTGGACAGCCGCCTTCTCCTGCTGGTGGTGGTGGCTTCACGGGTGTATACGTCAGTCAGAATTTAGCAAATTGTACAGTTAAACCTGCAGGTTATTGCATATCAGTTATACCTCTATGCAACTGTTCAAACAAGCAAACCAGTTCAAGGCAGGCCCTGAGGTTAGAGCTTTATTGGCTCCATGACAAATCCTCCTGTGCCGGACGTTTGCGTTTTGCTGATACCAAGAACCCTCTAAACGTGGAATCAGAGCCTTCAGGTTGTCGCACGAAGGGGACGATTTGCGGATGTCACCTAGCTTTTTCCTGTGCAGGGTCGTCACGCTCTGAGGCGCGGAGACGATGTATCAATAGTGGTTTAGAGGCACAAAGTATCTTTTTCTTCTTCTTTTTTTTTTTTTTTTATAAAATTCATTTTGTTTCTTTTTAAAATTTTTAATTATTATAAGTACATAATCGTTGTATGTCTTTATAGGGAACATGTGATGTTTTGATAGAGGCATACAAAGTGAATTAATCAAATCAGGGTAATTGGGGTATCCATCACTTCAGGCATTTATTTCCTTGTGTTAGGAACATTCCGATTTCACTCTTTTGGGGACATACACACACACACACACACGCATATAACACACACGCATATAATATATATATTTATTTAGAGACATAGTCTCCATCTGTCGCCCTGGCTAGAGTGCAGTGGCATCATCATAGCTCACTGTGACCTCAAACTCCTGGGCTCAAGCTATCCTCCTGCCTCAGCCTCCCAAGAAGCTGGGACTATAGGTGCCCGCCACCATGCCCGGCTAATATTTATATATATATAAATGTATATATATATATACACACACATATATATATGTTTTTTAGTTGTCCAGCTAATTTCTTTCTATTTTTTTTTTTTTTAGTAGAGACAGCATCTCGCTCTTCCTCAGGCTGGTCTGGAACTCATGAGCTCAAGCAATCCTCCCACCTCAGCCTCCCAGGGTGCTGGGATTACTGGCGTGAGCCACCGCACCGGGCCACTAGTAGTTCTGTAAAAGTATACCCTAACTTATTGTTGATTATAGTCGCGGAGGTGCTATCAAATATTGTTCATTTTATCTAACTATAATTTTGCACCCATAAACTGTCCCCACTTCATCCCGTCTCCCTGATACCCTTCCCAGCCTCTAGTAACTGTCATTCTACTGTCTCCATGAGATCGTTTTTTTTTATTTCATGATATTATGAGGGTGCAAACATTTTGGTTACATTTTATGTCTTTGCCTCGCCTCAGGGAGGATTAGAGGCATGCCCTTCCCCTCTACAATGCTCACCGGGTCCATTAGTTGTGAGTTTACCCGACCCCCAACCCCTAATCCCTGGAGAATATTGCTACTGCGTGAGCACCATAGTATTGATCAGTCAGCGCCAATTTGCTGGCGAGTACACGTGGAGCCCATTCTTCCGATCTTGTGATGCCTCACTTCGGATAATGGGCTCAAGCTCTATCCAGGAAAATATAAGAGGTGCTAGATCACTGTTGTTTCTTATAATTGAGTAATGTTCCATTGTATACATATACCAAATTTTAATAATCCACTCATGACTTAACGGGCACTTGGGTTGTTTCCACATCCTTGCAATAGTGAATTGTGCTGCTATAAACATTGCGGTGCAAATGTCTTTATTACAGAATGTCTTTTGCTCTTTTGGGTAGATGCCTAACAGTGCTGTTGCTGGATGGAATCGTATTTCTATTTTTAGCTCTTTGAGGTGTCTCCAAATTCTTTTCCACAGAGGTTGCACTAATTTGCAGTCCCATCCATGAGATCATTTTTAATATTTAGTTCCCACATATGAGTGAGAACATGTGAGATTTGTCTTTCGGTCGAGGCACGAATTGTCTTGAAGAAATCTGGGGCCTAAGGACAAAGCTTCTTTTATGGAGAAAACTCCGTAGCCGGTAGAAGGTTTCTGTCTCTTTAAGCTGGAAACCCCGTGTAATGTAGCAGTAGGCCCGCAGAAGGCTCTCAGGTGCGCACGCAGCGGCCAGGGGCCCCTTGAGAAACGGCGCTTCTCATAAATTTCCTGCAGCGTGATTTGTCCCCAGTGGCGACTCGTAGATTTGGGCCCGCTCCTCATTGGCCGTGTGCTGCGCGCTCTCCAGCGTGACTGGCGCCTGTACAGGGTGGCTCGGCCGGTAGTGGCGATGTCCGGCCGATCCAAGCGGGAGTCTCGTGGTTCCACCCGCGGGAAGCGCGAGTCCGAGTCTCGGGGCAGCTCGGGTCGCGTCAAGCGGGAGCGAGATCGGGAGCGGGAGCCGGAGACAGCGAGCTCCCGGAGCAGCCCGGTGCGCGTGAAGCGGGAGGTAGAGCCGGCGAGCGCACGCGAGGCCCCGGCGCCTGTCTTCCCAGCGGTGCGGGTGAAGCGGGAGCGTGAGGCCGACGAGGACTCAGAGCCTGAGCGGGAGGTGCGAGGTGCGAGGGGCCGGGCTGCGGCGGCACGAGCTCCACCTTCGTGTCCTTTTTCTCTCTAGCCTTCCGCTATTTCCTTGCCGGGGCGGGGGTGGGGGGAGAGGACTGGGAGAGGGGGAGGGTTCCAGACTCGATGACCTATCGTATTTCCAACAATAACAGAAGCAGCTACCCTTTAGAGAATATCTAACGCGACGCTGTGCTAACTATCTCAGTACAGTGCTACGTTAGTGCTAACTGTTTTACAGGTGTTCCTTCCGTTTTTACAAAACCCTCTAAGGTGTGGT
>RJWJ010010997.1:0-45544 GCA_004363605.1 Indri indri | reverse complement strand
AAGGATGCAGTTTTACCTCCAACCAAGGTCCAGGACTGATTGAACTCTTTGGCTGCAGGTGTTATGAGTCTAGCTGAGGACCCTGAAATTAGAGCCATGATTCAAAATACCCCAAACACCCAGGAGCAGGAGGGTAGCAGTGCCTGGAAGTGAGGTTTCATCCTTGCTCTGCTAGTACTGATCCAAGCTTCCTACCTGCACAGCAAACAGACAAATGCTGCTCAGAGTTCCATTAGGTCACCTACCCATAAGCAGGTTAGGGGTGAGGGCAATGTTGAGATGGGTTAGGGGTCAAGAAAGCCAAGATGGTTTGTGGTGGGGAGTGACCCTCTAGGGAGGCCCAAATTTGGGTGCTGTCATTTTTGGACAACCTTTTTTGGTTGACCCTAAGTAGAAATGTTGTCCTGCAAAGTAGTAAATAGTACTACCTTTCACATCTATGTTCAGGTCCTGGACTAGTCCAAGCTGTTAAAGGATCTTGTACTTTTTTTTCCCATCCCCATATTTTTGAGACAGGATTACTCTTACTCAAAGTACTCAAAATACTACAAAAATAAAAGAGGGCTTTTTGTTAAATTGCGCCTAATAAAATAGTCAGTAACAAGATAATAAGATGTCCTAGAATTGGGGAGTGATGTCAAGAAGAGGTTGTCCTTTGAGATTCCCAGACTTACTCATTTAGTTTTTATTGAACCAGGTACTGTGCTAGTTGCTGAAGGTGACGCATGTAAGGAAGATGGTCTGTGCCCTCATATCCTTTAGTGAATTAGCCATGAAACAATTCATTTGCCAAATAATCAGAGAGCACAATTAATATTGATTATTATAAGCTATAAACTAAAATTAGTGATCAAGCAGATTAATGGATGAAATCATCACTTGTAAGAAATCCTAAGAGATGGAGTATAAACGTGTTATAAAAATTTGGAAGACCAAGTCCAATTTAGAAACAGGAGTGCTTCTTAATCTCATCAAGAAATTGCTGATCAAATCAATTCTGGAAAAAAAATGTAAAGCAAAAAAATGTTATCAGAAAAAAGTGGTTTGTCTTCTTGGGAAAAGGAGAGCAGAAGAGCTAGATTTGTGACTGATACCATGTCCTATAGAGAGAGTGCCTAGACAGGTCTCTCCAAAGATTTCAGCTGGCTTAGTTATATCCCTGGGTAAACAAACTAATATGTTCTTTTGCCATTGACTCTCTTTATAAAATTGAATTAGTAAGAAGAGTCAGTTCCTTCTGTGATTGAAAATAAATTGCTAAAATCGAATTTTTAAAGCCCATTTGATCATGATATATTATCTTTTCTATATATTGCTGGATTTGTTTTGCTATTTTTAGTAGTTTTTCATGTTAAAGATTTTGGAATCTATGTTCATGAGGAATATTGGTCTGTAGTTTTCTTGTAATGTCTTTCATGCTATCTGTTTAATAATGGAAAATGTTTACTCCTCTATTTTCTGAAAGAGTTTGGGTAGGGTGGGTATCATTTTTTACTTAAACATTTATTAACATTCACCAATGAAGCCACTGAGGCTTTGAGTTTTCTTTGTAAAATGGTTCTTTATTACAAATTGAATTTCCCTAACAGATATAAAGCTATTTGTGTTTTTTCTTTGGGGAAATTTCATCTTTTAGAGAAATTGACCATTTCATCTAAGTTGTCTATTGACATATATTGACATAAAGTTGTTCATAATATTACCTTGTTATCTTTTAAATGTCTGTAGGACCTGAAGTGATGTATTTGTATTTTCCACTTTTTTACTTGATCAATCAAGCTACAGATTTATCAATTTTATTTTTCAAAGAACTAATGGTTAGTGCCTTAGTGGTCTTGTGCTGCATAACCTGGACACTGGGTAATTTATAAAAAACAGAGATTAGTTTCTTACAGTTCTGGAGGCTGGAAAGTTCAAGATTGAGGGGACAGCATCTTGTGAGGTCCTTCTTGCTGCATCATAACATGGAGGAAGGCGTCACATGGCAAGAGCTCACTCTGACTCCTGTGCCAACTTTTTTCTCCTATACATTAATTCGTTCAATAAATTCTTATTGATCACCTCCCACAAGGTGCTAGGTACCACTCTAAGTACTTAAGTACATGAGTGAATGAAATAATATCCCTGGCCACATGGAGCTTACATTCTAGATGAGGGGTTACAATTTTGTGATTTGTCTTGTATGAATCCCTAACCAAGGATTCCCTTCCTTTTGAAGTCTTGACATACTATTTCCTCCCTATATCTCTATTATGACTTTACGGTACTTAAATGCAACTAAAAACAATATCGGTAACTTTTACATTTAAAAAATACTTTAATATCTTATATTTGTACCTTAACAGCTGATTCAGACCTCCTGTGTAATATATTTCCTAAACATATAATCATCTTTTTGAGAGAGATGGTATTCGTTGGGAGATGTGTTCTCTTCTGTCATATATATGCCTTGTTCTGTCTGACGTCAGGAAGATGGACTAATTTTCACAAGTATTGGGGGTTCGCAATGCCCCTGATATAACTGGGTCCCAGGCAGTGTGCATTGCAAGAGATGGGAGAGATAAAGACACGGACACAAAAAGTAAAGTGCAAGGGTGTGGGGAGGTCAGGGGACCACCAGTATTCCCATGAGCCAGGTGGTAGTGACTGAAGTCTAGCACCGTTTTTTTTTTTTTTTTTTTTGAAACAGAGTCTTACTCTGTTGCCCGGGCTAGAGTGCCATGGCATCAGCCTAGCTCACAGCAACCTCAAACTCCTGGGCTCAAGTGATCCTTCTGCCTCAGCCTCCCAAGTAGCTGGGACTACAGGCATGCACCACCATGCCCGGCTAATTTTTTCTATATATTTTTAGTTGTCTGGCTAATTTCTTTCCATTTTTAGTAGAGACGGGGGGTCTCGCTCTTGCTCAGGCTGGTCTCGAACTCCTGACCCTGACTGATCCCCCTGCCTTGGCCTCCCAGCGTGCTAGTATTACAGGCGTGAGCCACCAAGCACGGCCTAGCACCCGTTTTTATTCTCTTTTTCATGTTATAGATTACAATGATTTCATGTGAAAAGCTCGTGGGTTAGCAGTAAAGCAAGTAATCTAAATGGGAACAAAAGAGACCATGTACTTCTTTCTACTATATCTAGTTCCTCATTTACGGAGACATGAACTCAGGAGAGAGATAGGAACATTGCCTCAGGCTTAAAATAGCAAACTGCTCTTATCTGATGGGCTGACATCCTTTGATCATTCTCTCTGCCTTCAGATTACAAGCCCAGTCCATTTGCAGACATCCAGGCTGTAGCCCTCAGGCTTCAAGGTGGGGTCCATTTGCAGACATCCCTGATCAGTGGAATGTCCTCCTCAAGGTAGAGCAGCTTTTGCTCAGTGAACTGATATGTCCACAGGTTGCTCTTTGGTAAAGTCCTCTCCCACTCCTGGGGTTCTCATGTCTCAACCCTAACCCTCAACACACAAGCATCTCTCTAGCTTGAGAATTCCATCATCACTAAGGTTTCCTAATAGTTTCAACCAAAAAAATTACTGAGGTTATCTCTGAGTGCTGAGATTATGGTGATTTAAATTTTTCTGGTCTAGGCCAGGCTTGATGGCTTATATCTGTAATCCCAGCACTTTGGGAGGCAGAGGTTCGAGGATCCTTTGAGCCCAGGAGTTCAAGGCTGTGATCATGCCACTGCACTCCAGTCTGGGTGACAGAGCAAGAACTTGTCTCTAAAAAAAAAATGTTTTTTTAAATAAATAAATACATTTTTCTCTTTTTTACTTTTAGTGTTTGGAAAATAATTAAAGAGAGGGATCCTTCCAATGACCTATAGGTTTGAACATAATTAACAACTTTTCCTGGTTATTTGTGCAGTGAGCCTAGTTTTTAAAATAATGCATTTAAAAATGAGTAAACAAATAAATGAAACAGAAAATGAATACCTGATAAGGGATTAATGTCTAGAATATATAAAGAACTCCTACAGCTAAACAGTAAAAAAAAAAAAAAAAAAACCAACCTGAGTAAAAAATAGGCAAAGGATCAAATAGATATTTCTCTAAAGAAGATATACAAATGGCCAATAAGCACATGAAAAGATGCTCATCACCACTAATGATTAAGGAAATGCAAATCAAAACTACAATGAGGTATCACTTCATACTGATTATGATGGCAATTATAAAAAAACAGAAAATATAATAACAAGTGTTAGTGAGGATATGGAGAAACTAGAATGCTCGTGCATTGTTGGTGGGAATGTAAAATGGTGCAGCCACTATGGAAAGTGGTATGGTGATTCCTTAAAAATTAAGCACAGAATTACCATATGATCCAGCAATTCCATTTCTGGCTATATACTCAGAATGATTGAAAGCAGGGCTACAAAGAGATAGTTGTACACTCATGTTCATAGCAGCATTATTCACAATAGCCAAAAGGTGGAAGCAACCTGTCCCCATTGACAGATGAATGGATAAACAAAATGTGTTATATACATACAATGGAATGTTATTCCACCTGTTTAAGGTACCTAAAATAGTCAAATTCACAAAGAAAAAGTAGAATAATGGTTGTTTGGGGCTGAGGGGATTGAGGAATGGGGAATTAGTATTCAATGGGTACAGAATTTCAGTTGAAGAAGATGAAAAACTTTTGGAGATAGATGGTCGAGATGGTTACAGAACAATATGAAAGTCCTTAATGCCACAGATGCAGAACTGTACACTTCAAATTTTTTAAAATGGTTAATTTTAGGTTACGTGTATTTTACCACAATGAAAAGAATGAGTACCCATCCTTGATGTAGGTACTGTGCAGAGTTAATGTCAGAAACCAAGAAACAGCAATATTTCATGCTAGATAGTACCTTTTTTGTCTTTAAATTAAATTTTAAAATATGATTGCCTGGCTTTGGAGTTATTCCTATGGCTGGAGATTGAAATCTTAAAATCACAGTCAAATTCAACTCTGAGTACCTACAGCCACATCAATTTTCTGTCTAATTTTAAAAGCATTTAAATTAGTCATCTTACTACTCATCTGCCTATTAAATGTACACTTTAAAATGTGTAGGGTTGTACAACATGGCTGAGTTAACACTGCCATAGGAACTTCATTAACAGAATTCACTGATGCTGTACTATTATTAGTACTGAATTCATACATCTTTATCAGACACTTTATTCAATAGCTCCTTTTTCCATTCCTTAACCCCTATACTTTACCCTCATCGTTCTGCAGTGTAATCATCCTATTACTAGCCCAGGATATCTTCCAAGCACTTTATGTTAAATTCATATGTTACGTCACTGAATCTTCACAGCAATCCAAGAGAAGTATTATTGTTTCTATTTTAATAGAGGAGGAAACTCAGGCTCAGAGACTGAATAACTTGCTTACTATCACACAGTAAGTCACTGGTGAAGTCAAAATTTAAATTCATGGCAATCTGCCTCAGGAGTCTCTCCCCAACTCCACCAGCATGCTATGCCTTCCGTTGTTTACCAGTCTCTTTCTAAAATGTCAGCTCTCCTGTGATGTGGGAAGAGAAGACACAAAATACACATCACTGAAGAACTGCCTTAAACCAAGTTACAAGAAGGAATGAGTGACACACACAACAGCTTCGTGTTAATCTGGACTCTTTTTTAAATTCTTCTAGGCCGGGTGCGGTGGCTCATGCCTGTAATCCTAGCACTTTGGGAGGCCAAGGTGGGAGGATCACTTGAGGTCAGGAGTTTGAGACCAGCCTGAGCAACATAGCCAGACCTCATCTCTACAAAAAATAGAAAAATTAGCCAGGTATTGGTGGTGTGTGCCTATAGTCCCAGCTACTCCAGAGGCTGAGGCAGGAGGATTGCTTGAGCCCAAGAGTTTGAGGTCTCAGTGAGCTATGATGACATTACTGTACTCTAGCCCAAGTATCAGAGTGGGACCCTATTTTAAAACAAACAAAAACCAACTTCTTTCTCTAATTTATTTACTTATTTTTTACATTTGTTTTACTTATATTTACTTATATTTTACATTTGTTTTCACTTGGGAATATTTCCTATTGTCCTTTGTTTCTGAGTTTACATCATGTCCTAAATAGTACAGTAGTTGATTTCAATTAATGCTTTCTTGTTCCTCATACAAACACTTTCACTTTGAGCCTTCTTCTGATAGGATGAATGCTCTGCTGTTTCATCACACTCAGACAGAATTCTGCTTTCCTGGGGAGCTCCTCACTCTCCTTCACACACTGTTGCCCAGGGCCAGAGGCAAGTATTCATGCTAATTCCCAGAATACAGTCCCGATTCCTTCTAGTCATATAAACTGACTTGTAATCAGTGCTTTCACACTACTCCTACCCGATTTCCTGTTTTACGTCATGTACCATGTGGCACAAGTCCTTCTCAGGACCAAGGCTTAACAGAGGGACATGTGGAGTTGCCTGTCCCCTTCAGAGCCACATTGGTAGTCCATTTATTAGGAAAAGAGGGACCTCACCTTCTTATCTCAGAATTTTCAGACACTTGGAAGAGAGATGGTGGCTTATGAAGCCATCCTCAGAGAACCCACAATATAGTCTGGCAATGGGTAGAAAGCAGCAGCTTGACCTTTCCTCTTCCTTATTCATTCAGCAAATTTTTATTGGCTACCTGTTGGATACCTCTATTCTTCTATGTGAAGCTTTCAGTCCAGAGGCACAAAGTTATGACAAATTACAATATGTTAAGAGAAAGCACAGGAGGGGCATTCAATCCAGCCTGGGGTAGGAATGGGGTGGGGGAAGGTGATCCTTGAAGGTTGAGGCTTGAAGGCCAAGTAAGACTAACCAGATGAAGAAGGGACTAAAGGTATTCTAGAAAGAAAAGATAGCACTAACAGTGATTCAGAGGGAAGGAAAATGTGACATGGCAGCCAGAGGGTAGTGACAAGAAAGGTTATAGGGAAAGGATGAAGTGATCCTTCTGGTTACAGGGTGGAAGGTGAATCAGAAATAAGTGAGACTGGACGCAAGAAAGACCAGTTAGGAGGCTGTTAGAATAATTCAGCCTATGAGAGGAAGCCCTTCCGTGGGACCCATTTGCTGTATTTGGTTGTGGGTCCCTGCAGGAAAAGCTAGGGCAAATTTGCTTCCTAATCCACCAGAGACTGCCAGTATTCCAAGGCCAGTGATTCTGCAACTGGGGCCCACAGCTGGCCACTGACTGGGGAGCAAAACATAATGTGAACCTGTCATATCTGTGGTCCTCCACTCGGCAGGATATGGAAAATTACAGAACCTGAAACATTTAAATTTCTAAGCTTTGTCCAGAGGAGTTGTTGCAGTTCTGTAAATACCAAACCTTGGCTTTATCACTTTTTCACCGGTCTGTTCCCTTTCTCTCTTCCCCACACACTTTCATGACTATGTAAAATCCTATCATCTCTTCATTCAGAATGCAACTTACTTCATGTAATTTTCCCTAATTTTCATTTCCCTGATTCCAAATGAGAATTAGCTGTCCTTGTTTTAAGATCTCAGAGAACTTTGTGTATACAGTTGAAAGTCAATTAATTGGAGCAATGAAGGAAGTTACCAATAATGGATCAATTAGACTGGGAAACAACTGTTTAATTGCTGAGTGCTTCCACGTCTGTAGTGCACTCTAACAACTTGGTTAAATTAGTCCTAAGTAATTAAGTATACCTTCATTTACACTTATTTTGCCTTAGAAATAGTTTATTTTGGGGCCGGGCGTGGTGGCTCACACCTGTAATCCTAGCGCTCTGGGAGGCCGAGGTGGAAGGATCACTTGAGGTCAGGAGTTCGAGACCAGCCTAAGCAAGAGTGAGACCCCTGTCTCTACTAAAAATAGAAAAATTAGCCATGTGCGGTGGCATGCACCTGTAGTCCCAGCTACTCAGGAGGCTGAGGCAGGAGAATTGCTTGAGCCCAGGAGTTTGAAGTTGCTGTGAGCTAGGCTGATGCCACAGCACTCTAGCCCAGGTGACAGAGCAAGACTCTGTCTCAAAAAAATAAAAATAGTTTATTTTTATTTAACAAGCATAGAGCACATTTTAAGGAGTTTACAAATAAGCCTCTTAACCTTATGATGTAGGTTCTAATATTATCATCCCATTTACAGAGGAAAAACTGAGATAGTAAGGAGGGTTTCATAGCTAATAAGTGACTGAAACAGAATTTGAATCCAGGAAGCCTGGGTTTAAGGTCTGTGCTCTTAACCACAATTGTATGTCTCTCTTCCGGTAGACAGTGGAAGCACCACGCTCTGCAAATTATTTTTCTGAATTGTGATTTTAAGTCAGAGATGTGGTAGGAACAGGGAATACAAAGATAAAAAGCCATAGCTGTTGTTCTCTAGGAGTGTATCAGTTAATTCTTGGGCATAACAAATCACAAAACTGTGACTGAAAACAACAGCTGTTTACTTGCTCATAAGTCTGCAATCTTGTCTGGCCTCAGTTGTGCATTTGCAGTCACCTGGTGGCTCAACTAGTACTGAAGATCCAAGATAGCCTCACTCATGTTTGACATCTCAGCTGGGATGCCTAGAATGGCTAGGGGCTTGTTAGACCTCCCTCCTCATGCATGGTCTTTGCTAGCTTGGGTTTCTTTATATGGGCAAAAGAGCAAAGCATGGAAGTGACAAGGCCTTTACGTCCTAGGATTAGAACTTGTCCAACATGATTTCCTCTGCATTCTCCTGGTCCATGCAAGTCATAAGGCCAACTTAGATTCAGGGTGGCAGATAATTACACAATGGCTTGAATTCAAGGGCCTGTGCATCATGGGTGGGCGGTGGAGGGGGGGAGGCTTTTAGTAACAGTTTGCCACAAAAAGCTAACAGTTTTGCTGGGTGCAGCAGTTCACGCCTATGATCCCAGTGCTTTGGAAGGTCTAGGAGGAAGGATCACTTGAGGCCAGGAATTTGAGACCAGCCTGTGCAACATAGTGAGACCCCATCTCTACAAAAATTTAAAAAATGAACCAGGTGTGGTGGCACATGCCTGTACTCAGGAGACTAAGGTGGCAGAATTGCTTGAGCCCAGGAGTTTGAGGCTGCAGTGAGCTATGATCATGCCACTGTACTCCTGGGTAACAGAGCGAGATCTTATCTCTAAAAAAAAGAAAGAAGGAATAGAAATAAGCTTTTAGTGAGGATACAATTGTTGTAGCACATAGGGCCATAATAGAGGTGGGTAAAAGTGCAATAATAGGGCCGTAGGGAAAGAAACCCCCAAATCGGTTGTGGGGGAGAGGATCCTGGCTAGCATCATGGAGGCAGCGTTAGCACAGACCCTAAGACTTGGAAGGTGGGTTATGTTTGGAGGTTAACTTGGTGGGTGGTCAAAAAGAGGTTGGGGGAGGGAAGGAAGGTCAATCCAGGAGGATAGAAGAGCAGGTGTGAAGGCATCGATATCTGGTACAAGTAAGCCTTTGTCATCGGGAGATAACGAATAGTTCAGAATGATTAAAGAGCTCCTGAGGAAGAGTATGGATGAAGTGGTTGAAGAACGAAGCTGAATCAGATCAGGAAGTGTCAGGAGTGCCTTGCTAAGAAGTTTCAAATGATACTCTTAGTAGTAGAAGATCACTGAGAAATTTTGATTAGGGCAAGCACACGATCAGCTTTGTATATCTAAAAATCACTTTGGGAGTCCATGAGAGGGGGATGAGATGGAAAGACCAATGAGAAGGCTATCGTATAAAATAACAAGTATGACATGAGACCTAAAGAGAAAAATGGCATAGAGAGCAGAGATGAGAAAAAGAGTTCCAGAAATATTTATAAGGTGGAATGAACAGGATTTGGCAATTGAAGGAGGAATGTAGAATGACTCCCAGGTTTCTGACTTTGGTGACTGGGTGGCTACAGATGGCAGAGTTTTAGAGGATAAGTGATAGTTTAAGTTTTGGACAAGTTGATTCTGAGATGCTTATATGCCAATCAATAGAGAGATGGAGTAGAGAGGACTGAGCTAGAGATACAAATAATAATTCATCAGCAACAGATGGTAGTAAGAAGCCATAAGATTTCCCAGAGGAAGCATGTAGAATGAAAGGACAGAAACCAGGGGATGACCACAAGGGAAGAGCTACAGTTGTGGGTGAGAAGAGGAACAGAAGTTCATGTAGGAAACTTATAATAAAAAGAAGAACTAGAAAGATAGGAGGAAAACCAGGAGCAGTGGTGTCCTACAAGCTACAATAATTTTCATAATGCAGAAATAAAGTGCCAAAGGAATTTGACAGTTGATCACTGGTGACCATTCTGACAGCAGTTTTAGAAGGGGTTAGATAGCAATATCCCGATTGCTAGAGCCTGAGGAGTCCTGTGAGAGAATGCTTGTACGTGTAACGATGGTTGAGGGGGTTGCTGCCAAGTTAAAGAGTTCCTTCATAGAAAACAAAGTGATCTACTGAGAGGGAAGTGTGTGGACTTAAAAGTCTGTGTGTGTAAGGTTTGTAATAGTTATGCGGAGAAAGAAAACCTTCGAACGCCACTTCCTGTCAAGTTCCCACTCAATATTCTTCTCACCTTCATGATAAATTTCGTGAAAAATCCCTCTGCCTTTTAATTCTCTCTTCCCCTCTTCACTCCTTAAAATCACTTTCATTGTAGTTTAGCATTTGTCTCTATACAATGACTTTCAAAAAAAAAATCACCAGTGACTTTGTGTTTCACCTAATGTACATTGTGTCACTTGATATTATTTGTTCAAAAGAATGAATATGCCAGATATTCTTAATAACATATGCTATGATTTTGTCTAAATTATTTGAGTCTGATTTTCAACAGTGAAATGGGAATAAAGCCCTATATCACTCTCAGTAAAATGTCAGAGAATTGATAAAATGAGGCTGTAAGGCACACAGAGCATCTCTGACATAAATAGCTGCAGTTATGTCATCTCCCTAATAAAATTATTGCAGGGATTAAATAAGATAATACATGTAAAATTCTTAATAGATATCTGGTATATGACAGTAAGTGGTAATGATTATTTTTTTTAGTTTGAAAATTAGCAAGCTAAAATTTAACAAGTGAAAAAAAGAGGGTCAGTTATTTTGGGTGTTAACAGGTAGAAAAGTACACCGCGCCTGGCCCTGAAAATTTAATAATAAAAAAATTGTGATTTGTTTCGCTCTGTGTAACTATGTTGATACAATACACTTGGTAAATTGAAATGTCATGGAAACTTAGGTCAAATGGCTTTTTGAGGTGCGGACACCTTACACCCCCCACCACTCTCCAATGTAAGGGACTAATGCAAGGAAGATTCAATTTCAAATGGAGGTGATTTGAATTTGTGGCATCATAAGTGGGCATTACTTTAATAAATAGTCTCAGAATACTTTTTTCTATTCTACCTATAACGTCTTTTCCCACTCCACCTAACCAACCTCACCCGTCATTAGAAAAAAAACTACCAGTCCCAGGATGCACTGCACGATGAACGTCAAAGCGAGGACCACGAATCTCTGACCTGGTTGCCCTCGCCTCATTTGAATGGGAATAATGCCAGGGAAAATTGATGTTTGTGACCCAGAGCAGATGTGGGAGTCTTTTGTTCTCCTAGCTCGGCCAGACCACGCCTTTCGGAGGGGATAGCGTGGTACCGTTTTGCTCAGGCTTCGCCCAGGGCAGCCTCTCCTTTTCCTGGGGCCTCCATGCGGCAGAAGGGCTCCGTTAGTGCGCCTCCAAGATGGCGACGCCGTTGGCGGTAAATTCGGGTAAGTGCGGCCGGGCAGAAGAGAAACGATGGGGCACAGTGGTGACCGGTTCTTCAGGGAGAATCCCGGGCTGTGAGGTTTCTCGAAGCCCAGATCCCGACTTGTGCGCAGTGTCTGCTTTTTTCTGCCTCTGGGCCTAGAGTCCCGCCTCTCCCCAGTTTGAATGGCGCGCTTCGGCGCTGAGGCTCTAGCCCTTGAGTTGGGGTTAGAGTCGAGACGGTGAGGGCTTGGTCCGCTGGAACCAGGTGTGTAATCTCTCTTAGCCCAGGGCTGAACCTGGTCCCCCTCACTTCCAGTCACACCATGAGTGTGCGGTCCGGATTTTGGCAGGATATGCGTCAAGTCTCTGGCAATGAGGCCATAGGACCTGAGATATTTTTCAGCCACGAGAGGAGGCTGAAAACTCACACGTCAAAATAGGCACCAGGGTTCCTCATGGAGTGGGGGTGGGGGTCTTGTAGGCAGCTAGTACCCCCGATTATGAAGTGTGCCATCCAGAAGGTGGCCAGGAGGGGAGTGTCGCGCGCTCAGCAAATGTCTCCCAGGTCTGCGGGTGTGGTACGGCCCTAGATACGCCCGTACTTTTGGAGCAGTAAATTTTCGGAGTGGGGTGGAATCTAGAAGGGAGTAAAGGAACTCTGGAAGATTTGGGTTGGGGCCCTTCTTGGTACTTATAAACTCGGGGCGTTACCGCCCTCCATGGGTGTTTGAAAGAGAGGGTGCATTTTGATTGTCACATTTCCTGGGATACACTGCAGGCGCATAGTAGGCGGGGCAAGGAAGCTAAAAGTCCTGCACGGGGAGGAACAGTCCTGAAAAAGAATTTCCTGCTCAGAATGTTAATACTTCACTTGAGATACACTTAAATTCCCGGGCAAAATTAAGAGATTATTTGTGTGGTAAATGATCGTAGAGAATCTACAAGTTGTTCAAGATAACTCTTAACTTACCTGGGTGCATTTTCTGTCTCTATGCAATCTTTGTTTTTTGTATTGATTTGTTCTACGTTGTAAAGGACTGATATACTTGAAAAGTCTAAATCTGCGTTTTATAAATAAAGCTATTTCAGAAACACTATAATAAATTACTTTGTAATAATGAAGGCCATGTTTACTGAACTCCTACTGTGTCCCAGCACTGGACTAAGTGTTGTGTTTGCATTATCTCATTCAATCCCCTTTATACACCTGTGAAGTAGCTGCTATTAAATATCCCATTTTACAAGTTTGGAAATAGAGGCTTCAAGTGGTTAAGTAACTTCCCCAAAGTCAAACAGCTAGTGATTCTAAGCCAGTCTTAGGTGCTTAAACTATTGCATGCATGCTACTACTTAAGCACAACCTAATTCATTTTTATGGCATCAGATTTTTATATATTTTGTATATCTGAATGTTCTTAATGTTAGTAATGCTATTACATGTTTAATATTGCTGCCCCTCCGTCCCAGCTAGATGTACTTAAAAGCAAGGCTTGCATGTTATGTGTGGTTATATATATATTTATTTAGTACATATTCATCCCAAGTTATTATCATTAAACAAATCATTGACGCAAAAGGGAAACGGAGTTGCCAACAGCTGCAAAGGGTATATATTGTATAATAAAGTTTTGTGGCAGGAGAGTTTAATTGGCAACATAGGAAACATTTTTAAAAACCAAGAGTCAGGAGAATATTTTTTAAAAAAATTAACCATCTTAAGGAAGCAACCCAGTGTCCATCAATGAATGAATGATGAATGAATGGATAAACAAAATGTGGCATACATGCAGTGGAATATTATACAGCCTTAAAAAGGAAGGAAATCCTATCACATGCTACCACATGGATTAATTTCGGGGACACTATACTAAGTGAAATAAGCCAGTCACAAGAGACAAATACCATATGATTACACTTATGTGAGGTATGGAAAGTAGTCAAACTCACAGAAACAGAAAGTATAATAGTGTGTTGCCAGAGGCTGGGAAGGGAGGAAATGGGAAATTGTTGTCTAATGGGTATAGAGTTTCCATTTTGCAAGATGAAAAAGGTCTGAAGATCAGTTGCACAATGTAAATATATTAAATACTTAACACTACTGAGCTGTACACTTAAAAAAGGGTTAAGATGGTATTCCATGTTATGTGTGTGTGCTTTTTTAAAACCACAGTTTTAAAAAATTAAACATCTTAGAGTGGTAGAGGAAAAAAAAAAATAGAGGTTGTAGAATTCTAAGACCTATGCTTGAATTTCACCTACACGACTTCCAAGTATTGTGCCCTGTATCATCCCTGCTGAGTAGATACTCTCACAGGCTTCTGGTGAATAAGCAACCATTAACACTGCTTGATAGTCCTTCTGTGGTAGTCTGGTCACCCCAGTCCTGGTTATGGCAGTGATGATTTTAGACTTTTCCACACTCCTCAAATCTTTAACCTCCAACTGACCCCTTAAACTCACAGAGAAAATAGAAACCAATAGGCGTGAACTCTCTTTTTTCATCCTCAAACCTACAATTCTAGATATATCTGCATCCTTTTGAATAAGTTTTGCTCTGTCTTCCTATCTAGGGTAAATTCTACCCTTCATGTCCTTTTTCTGATCTATTACCCCTTCTGTCTTGTATATTTATCTCTCTTTTGCTCTTTCTTTTCTCTCCACTAACCCACCTCTTTATCTTGATCTCATTCTTCACTCCAATTACTGTGCTTTCCCCCCATTCACATTCAAACCTTTGGAAAGATTTGTCAGTAGTCACTGAGTCCATTTTCATAACTCTTATTCCTCTACCCATTCTAGTCTTCGTAGTCTCATAAACAGTTCTCAGTAAGATTAATGTGTTCTTCTATTTCACAGAGTTCAGCAGACATTTTAAATCTTCATCTTGCTTGATCTTTCAGGGTAAAGACCAAAATACTTCATTGACTGATTGCTTGATTGATTTTGAAACAGGGTCTCACTCTGTCACCCAGGCTGAAGTGCAGTGGTGGAATCATAGTTACCTGCAGCCTCAAATCCTAGGCTCAAATGATCCTTCAGCCTCAGCCTCCTGAGCAGCTAAGACTATAGGTGCACACCACCATGACCAGCTAATTTTTCTTATTTTTTTGTAGAGATGGCGTCTGGCTATGTTGCCCAGGCTGATACAAAACTCCTGGCCTCAAGCAATCCTCCTGCCTCAACCTCCCAAAAGCTGGGATTACAGGCATGAGCCACCATACCTGGCCCTCAAATCCTTTAAATGGGCTAGAAAGCCCTGTGTGGTGTGACAGTTGCCGACCTTGCCAAACCCTTGTTCTCTGTGCTCCTGTTTTCCTAGCCTTTTTAGTTCCTTTGACAGTGCAGTGTTCCCTCTTGCCATAGGAACCCGCATGTTGTCCTCTCTTCCTGCAATGCATGTCCTCACCTCCCACCCCTCAGTTATCTCCCACATTTATCCTTAAGATTTCAGCCTAATCATCACTTCCTCAAGGAACCTTTCTCTCCCCTTACCTCTCTGGCCAGGTCAGATCCCCCTATTCTGTGATCTCTTGCCCTGGGTACCTCTCCTTCATGGCACTTACCACAATTTGATATTATATTTATGTATGATTATATGACTAATATGTTTCCTCACTACACTGTAAGCTCACCAGTACCTCATACATGATGAATGACTGAATAAATGTGACTTGCTGGAGGTATCCCTAAACGTTAAGGAAAATGCATGTATTTCTCAAGTGAGAAAACTACATGTTAAGAAACATATTTAGTAATTTTGAAAAGTTTACAGTCTCTTTTAATTTGTAATTAGTAAGAAGATATTTACTAAAATTAGTCAAACTGAAGACAGACTGAAGGTAAATATTTGCTGCAGTTACCTTTGGTGATATGTTTATGTTAATAATGGACTAAGTAGGCCAGTATACATATTTTTTTTGTTTTTTTTTCTGTGTAGGATTTTTGTTCCGTGTTTGCGTGCCTCCCTGCAATGGGGGGGAAAATGAATTTTTCTCTACAACTCATTGACCTTATTACACTAAGTATGTATAGTACAAGAAAATTTATTAGTGTTTCAGAGGTCATATTGTATATTAAATATTACTTTTAAGGGACAAATATTAACTTTTGTCAGCTATATTTTTTTATTTTATTTTTTGAGACAGAGTCTCACTCTGTTGCCCAGGCTAGAGTGCCATGGCATCAGCCTAGTTCACAGCAACCTCAAACTCCTGGGCTCAAGCAATCCTACTGCCTCAGCCTCCCGAGTAGCTGGGACTACACGCACATGCTACCACACCTGTCTAATTTTTCTATTTTTAGTGGAGATGGGGGTCTCGCTCTTGCTCAGGCCGGTCTTGAACTCTTCTGAGCTCAAGCACTTCTTCTGCCTCGGCCTCCCAGAGTACTAGGATTACAGGTGTGAGCCACCACGCCTAGCCAACTTTGGTCAGCTCTTTATCACTTTTCTGAAATACTGTGGTAAGGCATATTTCAGATTTGCCTAGGTGTCATTTCTGATACCTTCCTTTTATACCCTGCGCCATTTGATTACCAATTCTGACTCCATTCTACTACTAACAGGCCTTTCCTTCCTCTTTTACTGCCTTCATCCTAGTTTAGCTTCCGTCATCTTATGAGTGGCTTACCTGTTATTCTTATTTCTAACACTTCCTATTCTAGTCTGTCAGTCACACTAGAACACGATTATCCTACAATGCCAATTTCATTTTGTCATCCAGTACTGGAAACTTTCTCATTTATTAATGAGAAAATTTTTATCTTGGCACTGGAATCCAAGGCTCATGTCTACTCTATCCTTTGCAGTTAGAGAGGGCCAAGAAAATGATCCTGAGGGAAGTCATCTAGTCACCAGGATCTAGAGTCAGGTCCTCATTTTGGCAGGTCCAGAAATCTGATTTTTGTCAGTGTGTCCAGAGTTGATTAGGTCCCATTCATTGATTTTTCTCTAATCAAATTTGGGAAAGACAGATATATAAACTAGCATGTCAGTTTATTGATGTTTAGTGGGAAGTATATCTGCATGGGTACTCATGTTGGTGTTTCAGTACATTCTTCATTCTAGAAATTTATATGACAGACTATATTTTAAATCAGAAGATTGGCAGGCATGAGATCAAAGCAGGAGGAGCAAAGCAGGGAATTGGATGATTCTCTTTAGGTAAGAAAGGTCTAAGCATGCTGATTCCCATTCTCCGACATCTCCACACCGAAGACCTAACATACCATCTCCTGCCCTGATCCTCAGATTAGTTCAGGTTCTCCCTTTTATATGCTGTCATAGCACTCTGTACTTCATCATACTTTTTATTATACTGATAATTATTTTTTGAATTCTATGTTTAATGTTTTCTTCTCAATCTGTAAGTTCCATGAGGTCTGGGATCCTGTCTGTCTTGCTCAGTCTGTAGTTCGTGGTACATGGAAGGCCCTCAGGAAATATTTGTTGAGTGAATGAAAGAATTAATGGATGCTCAGTTTGACTGGTTTAGTCTGTCTTCTCCCTGCACATCCCTCCTTTAAAAAATATTTCTCAGTATGTTCACTGGGTTATAATGCATTTAATTATGTTGCGGTTATGTTTCATGCCATTCTTATTGTCCTGGTAACTTTATTTGGATTTGGGTTTTCTCAGATAATATTTTAACATGTTTATAGACCATCCTTTAAAATTTAGGTTATATTTAGTTCGAAGTTTCATCTGTTGAGTAATTAATTGATTGGTCTTGACTAGTTTCCCTTTCAGAGTCTTTATAAACACATGTGGGTACCTTATCTGATTATTTCCAAACAGAAACCTTGGGCTTTAGGGTAGTATTTTTTAAATGGTGGGTCTAAAATCAATTTAGTGGGCCCCGCAACAAAAAGAGGGAACAAAATATAAAATATCAGAGTTCATTGAATGTAATTAATGAATGACCGTTAGTATTTTATATAAAACTTTTGTTTCAGTTTTGCATATGTATATACTGGCTTGAGATATGCAATATTTCTTACTATGGATTGCAATCAAAAATTTTGAAAGCCCCCACTCTGACCTCTTTAATCTTGCTACTGCTCTGTGAATCCTCTTTCACACTTTTCACACCTGTTTTTGAGCCTTTGCTCACACTTTGCCTTGTCTGTTTTTTGTCACCCAGATTTTTCCCATCCTTCAAAGGCTGCATGAGTGCAGCCATCCCTTAGCAATCTTTGACCATCATTTTGACCTTTTGAAATTCTTACATTATTCCTGGCAAAAATCATATTTCTTTTTTGTATTGTTATTGAAACATTTCACTTATGTACATTTTGTCTCCCAAACTTGATTGTGAACTTCTTAAAGACTAGGATTGTTTCTCCTATCCCCTATGATACCTTACTATTCATTTTTGGAGCTTAAATATTTTTAGGTAAATCAGTTTCCTGAGTTTAGATGAATTAGCCTAGGTGTGTCTTTCTCTACTTACCAGACTATTTACCAGATATTTCTGAAATACCTAAATTCATCTCCTCAAACATTTTCACGTTCCAAGGATTATGTACGGGGGCAATATAATTTAGTGATTAGACTACACTATGATGCCAGACTGCGTGGGTTCATGTTTTGCTTATCAAGTGTGACCTTGGGTGGTGAGTGTTTTGACCTCTCTGCCTCAATTTTCATATATATAAAATGACAGAAGACATAATGCTGACCTCATAGGGTGTTATGAGATATAATAATATGTGTAAGGAGCTTAGGACCATGCTTAGCAGCACATAGCAAACGTTCATTAAGTATTACCTATTATTGTTATTACATTTATGAATTAAGATGTGATCCTTTTTATATGAGTTTATGAAAGTATTCCATATGCTGTTTTTTAATAGCTAGTGCCTTAGCCAAAATAAAGTGCATTTTTTTCAGCTTCTCAGTTTTCTAAAATCTGTGTACTTTCCTAGTCCGGCTTTTCATTTGGATGACAGGGAGGGAAGGAAAGGCACATACCTTTATTGAGTGCCTGTGATATGCCAGGTCCTGTTTTATGTGTTTTACCTAGTTTTTGATGCTGGTTTTACTTCTTTTTTTTTTTCAGCTGCTAGTCTATGGGGTCCTTATAAAGACATTTGGCAAACAGTGGGAAGTGCTCTTTGGAGAAGACAGCCTGAAGCTATTCACCTTCTCGACATGATTTTGAAGAAACACAAACCTGACTTCATCTCATTGTTCAAAAACCCAGTAGGAAATTTTCTTTTTTGCTTCTTGGATTTGTTTTGTATTTTAATAAGATTGAAGGAGCAAATAAACTCTTAATGCACATCAACAAAATGTATTAGTTGTCTACTCCAGTGATTCAGTGATTTTCTCTTAAAATGTAATTTTTCCTAGGAGCAAGTATTTATCTTCCTTTTTTCTCCATGGAAGTTAATATTGTATTTATCTCTAGCTAGGAGATAAACTTAGTAACATTTGAAGATGATTTAGGAAATTCAGTATATTCCAGAAGTACTAGCTGCCTTAGAATTTTTGACCTGTATTTAATAATACACCTAAGCTTGGTAAGAGTGATGATTTTACTTATTTCCAGGTACACTTTAGCATTTTAAGTCTTCATAGTGTTATTTAAGTAAGTTGTGTTAGCTGAACTAATTAATTCTTGTCATTAATGATTGCATCTTGAAATTCTTTGCAACTAGGAATAAAGTATTTCAGTGGAGGAGATTCAAATTTGGAAACTCCTTTCATTGCTTTTGACAATTTTCTTTTATATACTAACAAGACCATCTATGAACTATTTATAGGATTGTGTTACAAGAAATTGCTTTCTGTTTTTTGGCCTTTTTTGCTTACTTTAGTAGAAAAAGCCCTAGCCTGGGAACCAGTTGAGCTGAGTTCCATTCTCGGCTCTACCACTGGAGAGTTGTATGACCACAGACAAGTTATCTGACTTATCTGGGCATCCGTTTTCCCATCTATAGTACAGGAGCTGGAATAAATGACCTGTGTAGCCTTTTTCAAGGTCTAAAATTTTAAGATTTTATGGTCTTTCAGTTAATTCCACATGTCAGTTGTTAAATATTTGAACCAATCATTTAGGAAATAAGGTCACGTTTTATATATTAACAAGCTATCATTTGCTCAACTAGATAATTCAACAATTTATATATTCATTTGTTATTTCCCGTTTGAAGACTTTTTTTTTTCCCCAAGAGACAAGGTCTCGCTCTGTTGACCGGGCAGGAGAGTAGTGGCATGATCATAGCTCACTGCAGCCTCAAATTCCTGGACTCAAGTGATCCTCTTCCCTCAGCCTCCCATGTGCCACCACACCTGGAAAATGTTCTTTTATTTTTTTTTAGAGATGGGGTCTTGCTATGTTACCCAGGCTGGTCTTGGACTCCTAGCCCCAAGTGATCCTCCCACCTTGGCCTCCCAAAGTGCTGGGATTAAAGGTGTGAGCCCACTGCACTTGGCCTGAAAACATTATTATTATTATTCATTAAATATATAATTGGAAAAGTTCCTTAGAAACTTGAAAAATAGTATTCTATTTTGTGCATTTTCTCCAGATTTTGTAGTTAAGAGTTCAGTAGAAACGGTTATTGCAAAGGTAGTATTAGGATAAAAAGTTGAAGGTAATATAAAATGTTAGCTCCTAAAGGTCTAATTCTAGACTGTCTAATAAGAAATACTTCTGTTTGTCATATTACCAGGCTGTGTTATCATGAATAAACTTCTGTAGGTAACACTTCAGGATCTCTCTCCAATGTGCTATTTTCATTATGATTACAATTTTATCATTGTAGCCAAAAAATGTTCAACAGCATGAAAAGGTTCAGAAAGCCAGTACAGAGGGAGTTGCCATCCAAGGTCAACAGGGAACCCGACTTCTTCCTGAACAGCTCATTAAAGAAGCCTTTATTCTCAGTGACCTTTTTGATATTGGAGAATTGGCAGCTGTTGAGCTTCTTCTTGCTGGTAGGTTGACATCTAACTGAAACTATGCTAAAGTAGTGCAGAATTATAAAATTATTCACTGATATTTTAAAATATTGTTTAGATTCCATAGTAGTTTCTCTCTCTCTCTCTCTCTCTTTTTTTTTTTTTTTTTTTTTTTGAGACAGGGTATCACTGTGTTGTCCAGGCTAGAGTGCAGTGGTGTCATCATAGCTCACTGCAGTCTCCAATTCCTGGGCTCAAGTGATCCTCCTGCCTCAGCCTCCCGAGTAGCTGGGACTATAGGTTTGCACAACCACACCCAGCTGATTTTTTATTTTATTTTTTATTTTTTGTAGAGATGGGGTCTCACTATTGCCCAGGCTGGTCTTGTACTCCTGGTCTCAAGCGATGTTCTCAGCCTCCTAAAGTGCTAGGATTATAGGCATGAGCCGTGAGGCCCAACTGGATTCCATAGTAGTTTCTAAGGATGTAGTTTGACAAAACCATCTTCAAAAATATTTTCTTTTGTTTATCTTTGATTAAATTAGGGAATACTTCAGTTTAGTGATCAGAGTTGTTAAAGGTAATTGAACTGTTTTCAGATAGGCTTTTACATGGTATTAATAATTTACTAGCAAAAAATAATTGGTTGCATCTCTGAAGTTTAATAGCACATAGCATTTATTGTCATAGTGAGTAGGAGAGGTAAGATCACTGCTTTTTTTGGAGTTTCTTTTTGAGAGGGTGATTGAGATAATGAATGAATAGGTCGAAAATAAGATAATTCAATAATAGTAGTAGAAACAAAATAAAACAAGGCAGTAGGATGTAGAGAGGTGGGGGCTGCTTGAGGTACCTCAACAAGGATACTTAGGAAAGACCTCTCTGAGATGGGGATATTTGGTATGAGCCCTGACTGATGAGAAAGTGCCAACCACCCTGACCTCTTAGGGAAGGCTGTTCCAGGCAGAGTGAGCAACAGGTGCTTGAGGTGGGAACAAAGGCTTTGTTTAAGCATAAAAAGACCACTGTGGTTGGAACATCATGGATGAGGAAGAGAGTAGAGAAAGGTGCGATACAGCAGGAATCAGGTCATGTTTGATTTTATAGGCCATGAAAGTTATTTGGATTTTATTCTAATTGTAATGGAAAGTTATTGTTGAGCACTTTAAGTAGAAATGTTACATAACCCAGAGTAACTTTGAAATTATTTCTTTGGCTGCTATATAGAGAAAAGATTGAAATTTCCATAAAATAAGCAATTCATTTTAATTATAACAGAAGAACCATGTGAACAAAATATGAGCATTTGTATTTATTTGTTTATTTCAATGAATTTAGAGGGTTCAAGTGGTTTTCGTTACATGGATGAATTGTATAATGCTGAAGCCAGGGCTTTTAGTGTTCCCGTCACCAGAATAGCGTACAATGTACCCAACAGGTAGATTTTTATCCCTCACCCCACTCTGGCCATCCCCCTTTCTCAGTTTTCAATGTCCATTACACCACTTTATGACCATATTTATCCCTCATTTAGCTCCCACATTTAAGTGAGAACATGTGGTATTTGTTTTTCCACTCCTGAGATACTTCACTTAGGATAATGGTTTCCGCTTCCATCCATGTTGCTTCGAAAGACATTATTTTGTTCCTTTTTATGGCTGAGTAGTACTCCATGGTGTGTGTGTGTGTGTATGTATGTATGTATGTATACACACCACATTTTCTTTATAATGGCATTTTAATTGCACAGAAGTTTAATATGTCTAAAGATGTTTTGTGGCTGCCAAAATCGTTTTTGACTAAGACCGTATTAAAAGAGGTCTGAGGAATGTAGTTCTCCCATTCTGTGAGGGGCCTGTTAACTAGACATGCTTGTGTGTTTTTGTTTTTGGTTTTTTGAGGCAAGGTTTTGCTCTGTTGCCCTGGCTAGAGTGCAGTGGCTTCATCATAGTTCACTGCAGCCTCCAACTCCTGGGCTCAAGAGATCCTCCTGCCTCAGTCTCCTGAGTAGTTGGGACAGCAAGTGCACACCACCACGCCTGGCTAATTTTTTTGTTTTTTTGTAGAGGCAGGGTCTCTGTGTTGCCTAGGCTGGTCTCAATTCCTGGCCTCAAGCAATCCTCCCACCTTGGCCTCTGAAAATGCTAGGATTACAGGCATGAGCCACCGCTCCCAGCCTGCTTGTGTTTAGAGTTTAATTCAGAACTTTTGATTAACAAACATTTATTCTGTGCCTACTACGTGCCAGACAGTGTCTTAAGACTCCAGTAATATAAAGACAAATAAAACCTCAACTAGTAATATAAAGAAGCTCATCATCTAGTAATTGAGAAAGACATGAAAACAAATAATTTTGACACAATTAAGTACATTAATGCAAGGTGTTATCTAAGACTTAGAGATGATGCAGAGGAAATGGGATTAAATTGACCGTGGATTATACAGAGAAGTCTTTAGAAAGATCATGAGGTTTAAGGTAGATGTTGCAAAATGAGTGTAAGCATACATCAGGTGGAATAGGTGGGCATTTGGGAGGATGAAGGGCATCCAGGCAGAAGAAATCACCTGTGCAGGAGGATGAAGCAAGGTGATCAATTTGGGGAACTGAATGGAGTGGACTGGAGGGGAGATTGGAGTAAGGGGAGAAGAAAGCTATAGGAAATGAAACTGGGACTGTAGGCAAAGTGCTCTAAAAAGATAAAATGGAACTCATTCCAAGGAGAGCAATTAAAAGGGTGAGTGAACTTGAAATGTACAAAAAGGTTATTTAATTTTCAGAGAAGATTCTGGAGGAAGAAACTTCCAAATAGTTGAAAGATTTCAGGTGAGAGAGAGACTAAAATGAGCATTGAATAAAAGTAGATTTCATGGACTATAGTGGGACTGAAAGTTTTTTGCCTAGCACATGTAAATCACAGATGAAGGTAATTGAGAGTTTGAAAAGTAGTGAATTCCATGTGACTGCTGGTGTTCAGGCATGGGTTGAATGGCCCTTTGTGTATATTGTTTGTGCAAGGAGTGCAACAGTGGAAGGATTTTTGAAGGAGAGGAATCTTAGGACCCCTTAAACTCTGAGCTTCTATGATTCTTTGGACTGAACATTGGTGTAGTGTTTTTTATCTCATCCTAAACACATATGTATTTATTTACTAAATGATTTCTCAACTTCCTTTTTTAGGAGAGCACCAACAGCCACATTTTCCTGGCCTCACCAGAGGATTAGTAGCTGTTCTTTTATACTGGGATGGAAAGCGGTGCATTGCCAATTCCCTGAAAGTCTTGGTACAGTCTAGACGAGGAAAGACATGGACCCTGGAACTGAGGTCTGTTTGCTTCTTGGGATTTCAGGGGTTAAGTTGAAATTACAGAGTTACAATTTTAGAAATAACAAAAATGTCCTCTTAGTATTGTATAATTTAAGTAAAACATGTAACATGAGCTGAGCAATTTACTCCCTTTTTCTATCAAGAATGATGTAACAGTTTAAACCTGTTTTATTTTGTTTACAAATAAAAAATAATTCAGTTATTTATGGTTAGAAGTTTATTGAAGCCTGATGACCTAGAAAAGGTGAAAAGAGGTTATAATGAATCCTGCTTGTTTTTAGTAATGCAATATTATTGTCAAAAGAGTGTTTGCTGTATCTGTTATTATAAGAAGTAGAAGCAGTATTGTTTAATATAGCTTTGTTTATTGATTTCTTTTTATTACAGTCCAGAGCTGGTGTCCATGATAACGCGCTTTACAGATGAGCTGATGGAACAAGGATTGACTTACAAAGTCCTTACTCTAGTGTCACAGATTGATGTGAATAATGAGTTTGAGAAACTACAGCGAGAGAGAGGTTTGGGCAGAGAAAAACATCGCAAAGAGGCAAGGGTTCAATGAAATCAATTCATGGGTTGTCTGTGTCAAATCTCACAGGCAGAAACATCATGACAATTAGAATATTCTTTTAATATAGGCAAAGGAAAATCAGTGATGTATTTTTTTGCTACACTTTTTATTATACTGGGTTTTTATTTTATTTTTCCGGGAAGAATTATGTAACTGACACCATGCCCAATTACCACCTTTCTTTTTGCTTTATTGTTGTTATTATTGTTATTATTATTTTTTTTTACTGTTTTTTTGGAGACAGAGTCTTGCTCTGTTGCCCGGGGTAGAGTGCCATGGCATCAGCCTAGCTCACAGCAACCTTAAACTCCTGGGCTTAAGCAATCCTTGTGCCTCAGCCTCCCGAGTAGCTGGGACTACAGGCATGCACCACCATGCCCGGCTAATTTTTACTGTATATTTTCAGTTGTCCAGATAATTTCTTTCTATTTTTTATTAGAGATGGGATCTCGCTCTTGCTCAGGCTGGTCTCGAACTCCTGATCTTGAGCAATCCTCCCGCCTCAGCCTTCCAGAGTGCTAGGATTACAAGTGTGAACCACTGCACCCAGCCTGTTATTATTTTTAATTGACACATAACAATGTGATATTTTGATATATGTATACAATGTGTAATGATCAAATCAGGATAATTAGCATAGCTATCACTACAAACATTTATTATTTATTTGTATGGGGAACGTTCAAAATCCATTCTTCCACCTATTTCAAAATGCAGTAGATAATAAATTATTAATTATAGTCACCTAATAATGAAATTGGTGGCTATTAAGAAATTGGTCATACCAATCTCTTAAGGAACTTAAGGATGAGGAATAAACAATAAGGTTTGTTCAGAATCCTAGAGGTGAGATGTTTAGGATCATTTGTGGATTCAGATAGGTTTATTTCATTAGTCTTTATAAAAAATAGTTTATATTAAGATTTTGGAATATATTATAGGCTTCACTGTAATTTATTCATGTTGATAATTATATGTTTTTATTTCTAGGTTTCTGATCTCATCAAGGAGTGCAGGCAGTCTCTGGCAGAAAGCCTTTTTGCCTGGGCTTGCCAGTCACCTTTAGGCAAAGATGACACCCTCCTCCTTATTGGACATTTGGAAAGAGTGACAGTTGAGGCTAATGGCTCGCTGGATGCTGTGAATCTGGCTCTTCTTATGGCGCTTCTATACTGCTTTGATATCAGTTTTATAGAACAAAGCACAGAGGAACGAGATGGTATTGAATTTTATACCTTTTCATACATTTATTTTAAAAAATTAGGTTTTAAGTTGTGGAGATAACATTTAAGAAGAGTGATATTTTAACTACTAAAATTAAAAAATTGTCTATTCTATTCCTTTGTGTGCAATTCATTCATATTTGAATATTTAGATATAAGATCATATTTAAAAAATAATTACCAACTTGTTAGTTGTTTCTGTTGTCGTTTTGGATTTGGAATGGAAAGTGTTAAAGAATATATAGTACATGTTTATGAGTTACACATGCTTACTTAATTGCTTGTTTCTTTACTGTTCACATTTTCAAACCTTTCATGAAAACATTCTAAGAGATGACTATAATTTCAGTAATATATTATGTTTGGCCTCTATTTTCTGTGAAGTAGATAAAATACTTTTGACCTTTAGATAGCATTGATTTATATTTTAGTATTTATATGCAGATTCTTTCTGAACGGGAGATCTGGAAAAAAAAATTTTGTGTGCAGAAAAAATGAGTGGCTCTAATTTCTTTTTCTTATTTATTGTATCTTGTAAAATTCACTGAAAATAGTGAAATTAAAATTCAGGATTATTATTTTCCTTTTCCATGTTTAGTTTGTGTATGATCTTTAATAGTGTACTTTTTGGTATGTTAAAAGTTAATGTTAATTAGTCATTTTTTTTGGTACGTATGCTCAGATTTTCTGACTATTAGACATTATTCCTGTATATCAAAAGTGAGAATTTATTTAGCTAGTGTTTGGTAAAGTGATCTATTTTTGTGTTTTCAGATATGATTCATCAACTTCCCCTGCTGACAGAGAGACAGTACATTGCAACAATTCACTCTCGTCTTCAAGACTCACAGCCTTGGAAACTGCCTGGGCTGCAAGCCACTGTTAGACTTGCCTGGGCACTGGCATTGAGGGGAATATCCCAGCTACCTGATGTGACAGGTAAATTGATTGTACATAATTCCCTTATGAGAAACAGCATATGAGCACTTAATGAAATTTTGGAAGGGCTGTTATCTTTGACATATAAAAGCACAAGCATATGAAGATATCTAGAGTTGTATTATATTAAGTGAAACTTCATAAGGTTGTGGTGAAATACAAACCCCTGAGAGCAGGGGTTCAACACCAGCAGGGTGTAATGGCACGTACCTATAGTCCCAGCTACTTGGGAGCTGAGGCAGAGATCACTTGAATCGAGGAGTTTGAGGCCGCAGCGAGCTATGATCATGCTACTGCACTCCAGCCTGGGTGACAGAGTGAGACCCCATCTCTTAAATAAAAAAGAAAAAAATTAAAATTTACTATTACTTTCTTTTTTATACATTTTACTTCTTGGTTTGTTCACAAACTAATTTTTCACATTGTGTCAAATTTAAAAAAATATTATTTTTAAATAAAGTGTATTAGAAAGAAAATTCGATCAATTTAGAACAAATGTGCACTGGGCATGTTCCTGTAGTCCCAGTTACTCCAGAGGCTGATGTGGGAGGACCACTTTAGCCCAGGAGTTGAAGGCTGCAGTGTGCCCTGATTGCACCTCTGAATAACCGCTATATTCTAGCATACGTAGCAACATAGCAAGACCCAGTTTCTATATATTTCAAAAAAGAAAAAGAAAAACATGTATGGAATCCTGACTTTGAAGAATCTGTTAATTCACTATAACATATCCCATTCTGCTGTTTACATTCATATAATTATCATACTAATGATGATTTATTCTAACAGGATGAGAACTATGCTTGTAATTTGAAGCCCAAAGAATTGTCACTTCTGTAGGTTTTTATGATAAATCTGGGAAGGCTTTGTTCAAGTTTACAATCCATGTCAATGTTTTCTAGTCCTAAAGTGTCAACAGATTTTATCTTATCAATTATATAATTCCAGAACATTTTGTTCACTCATGTCATGTTGTTCCCAGGAGTGTGCAGAAAGCTTTTTTTGTATTAGACATCTTTCTTTTGCCACTTTTTTTTTTTTTGATGTTAGAGCTGATAGATAGCTAATTAGCCTCTACATTCATGTACAAATTCTTTTTCTCAATTATACACACCCTATTCATTTATAAGTCTTATTTCAGTACTTTTCTGGCATTAAGTTGCCCTTTAAACTTTTAAGTGGCTATGTGACAGTTATTATTAATAAAATTCCTATACTGTAATTTTCCATACCATTGCCTTAATCTTGACAGGCACATTAGAGTAGGCTAGAATTTGCTATAGAATAGTAGATAAAAATAGGTTAGGATTCACAACCCTTTCAAGTCCCAGATCTTTGGCTACTTAATCTCTTTGGTTTTACATGCTCATACCCTTTTATACCCTTTTATAAACTTTAGTAATTAGGGATATCATAATTAGAATTTTTAAACTATAGAAATTTTTCTGTGTTAATTTGCATTAAAAAATTGCTAAAAAAGATGAATAGCTTGTCTTATATTGTAGAAATGGTCACTTCTTGAAATAATCTAGACAAGTTTTAACAAAGATCTCAAATTTGAAACAGTATTTCTTACTTTCTTCTAGATTTCTGAAAAATTTATTCAACATGTTTATTGCATTCTTATTTTATAAAAAGTATGTTTGCACTTCTGCTATACAAAATTTTAGCATACTATTTTAGGCATTAAAACTCAATTATATATGTAAATAATACATATATTAATGATGCCTTATTACCTAATTAGTCTTTAAGAAGTAGTTTTCAAAGCGATTATTTTGCAATTTTAATTCCAGTGTTTCCAAGTTCAAGTGAAGGTTTAGAATTGGTCATTATTGATAATATTTAACGTCAATTAATAATTTTAGTAATCATTATTAGTCATAATAAAGAATTAAGAAAATATTTTGTTCTCAAGAAGTTTCTATGCTATGGGTAGATATGCAGACTTTATTTCAAAATATAAAACAAAATATAAGCCAATAAATAAAACCCCAAACCATCTGTTTTCCTCTGGTTGAGTCTATCCTGGCTTTTATCTATTCTTGACCTTTTTCAAGGCAATGAAATGTACTTTCAGTAACACACTATGTGTTTGGTCACCATGACAATCAAACAGAATAAACTGTGTAGCTGTTCTTTTCCAAAGTGAGGTTGCCACAAAATTACGTAGCAATTTTATATTTAAAATTTAAAAGAAGTAATCAGTGTGATGGAAGGATACAACACCACCTATGGCATACTCTTATCAAAAAATTCAGTTAAGTCAGATCAAGCCTTTAGATCAAACTATTAATACTGATATTTAGTATATCTGAAGGAAAGAGGATAACGTATGCTACTGGAATGTGGTAACCCGAACCACTGGGATGCAATGCCAAACCACGCTGTGGAAAACTAAAGGATAAAAGACCTAGTTTCTTCAGCAAAAAAAGGACAAAGGACAAATAAGAAAGATGTATGGGGAGGCTACAGATGTATCAGACCTTATTTGCATCTGGATTTAAGCACACGGATTGCACAAAAGATAAAAAGCAAAAAACAAAACCTAAACCTTTCTTGACATTTATGAGACAGTTGTAAATTTGACCACTGTCTGGATGTTTGACACTGAGGAATTACTTTTTAAGATGTGATAATAGTGTCGTGTATGTAGTTTACTTTTGTTTTGTTTTTTAAGTATCTTTTTGAGTTGTGTACTAGAAATACTTATGGGTAAAATGTTAAATTGTCTAGGATTTGTTTCAATGTAATATAAGTGGAGAGGAGGAAGCAAGAGATGAAATAAGATTGATCGTAAATTGACTAGGCACAATGGCTCACACCTGTAATCCCAGGGAGGCTGAGGCGGGAGGATCGCTTAAGGCCAGGATTTCGAGAGCAGCCAGGACAACATAGCAAGACCCCACTGTAAAAAAAAATTAAAAAAAGATTGACCCTGGCCGGGCGCTGTGGCTCACGCCTGTAATCCTAGCACTCTGGGAGGCCGAGGCGGGTGGATTGCTCAAGGTCAGGAGTTTGAGACCAGCCTGAGCAAGAGCGACACCCCGTCTCTACTAAAAAAAAAACAGAAAGAAATGATCTGGACAACTAAAAATATATATATAGAAAAAATTAGTCGGGCATGGTGGCACATGCCTGTAGTGCCAGCTACTCGGGAGGCTGAGGCAGTAGGATCGCTTGAGTCCAGGAGTTTGAGGTTGCTGTGAGCTAGGTTGACGCCACGGCAGTCTACCCCAGGCAACAGAGTGAGACTGTCTCAAAAAAAAAAAAAAAAAAAAAAAAAGATTGACCCTAAATTGATAATCTTGAAATGAGATAATAAGCATGTGGAGGGTCATTATATTAGTCCATTTTTAGATACCTATTTGAAATTTTCCACATAAAATGTTAAAAAATTATAAGTAAAACAGATTATCTTCCAATTAAAATTTAGTTTTTCAATTTTAGCTACTTGGTTACCAAATTAGTAGAGTTAACTAGTCATATTGAAGTTTTGGTTCTCACTTGGCTGTGAAGACTTTTCCTGAATGACCCATGAGATTTCACTGGGATTAAGGCCTTAGCGTGATTTTAACATGTTGATATTTAGATAATAGCTGCCTGGCTACATCAGTGTTAATTAACATGACAGATCTCCAAAATAATTTTTATCACTCATGATGTTATTAGAAGAGCATGTATATTTCTAATGTACATTTTCAGTAGTTCCTTGGGGTTTGTAACTCAATTACAGTTATACTTAGTCTCATTTTGTGCATAGCACATGCTAGAAGATTGGGAAGATGTATGAACCATCAGCAGAGTATCATGAGATATAATCTTGGTTAATAAGTTTTCCTCCCTATACTGTTTTTTAAAATATATTTCTAGCTCTGGCTGAATTCACAGAAGCAGATGAAGCAATGGCAGAGCTCGCGATTGCTGACAATGTTTTCCTGTTCCTCACTGAATCAGTAGTAGTGTCAGAAAACTTTTATCTGGAGGAATTTTATATTCGTAGAACCCACAATCTCATCACAGATTTCCTTGCACTTATGCCAATGAAGGTAAGTGTAATAATGTAGGATGAATAAATAGTAAAAGAATTTTATAAAGTAATTTAAAACTGATTAACTAGCTTTTTGTTTTGGAAATTAATAAAATCTTTTATACAGACTAAAATTTGACAGTAGTTGTATTTCAGCTTGTGAATCAGTTTGCGACTTATTGAATATTTTTGTACATGATTTGGAAAAGGCACAGTGGAAAATCTTGTTTTATAGATAATTGTGTAGACTCTTAGTTGTAGTGTATAAATGAGCTTCAACATGGATGCAGGTAAAGTAGGTGAAGTGATGGATTTACAAAACTAATACAAAGGCTACTTTTGAGTAGATGGTACTGTAACTGTGATCCAAAACAGGATTGTAGAGCCGTTTCAGACAGTCCCTTCATAGTGTGTGCTCTGTGCCAAAGAAGCCATCAGAATCGTGGCAGGAAGTAAATGAAGGAAAAAGCCACATTTTTTGTATGTGTGTTATAAAACTGCTTTTTTTGTATGTATATTTAAAAAACAAGCACCCTAAAGGGTCTACACTTGTAACATATTGTACAGTTCTGATACCATATCTCCTGAAAAACATAAGACAAATGGAAAAAGTATCCACAATAGCAACAATCAAGGAGTGAAGTGCTGATTCATTATTTGATGAGTCAGGTATTTTTTGAGTTTCTCCTGTGTTCCAGGTACTATGCTAGGTGTTGTGAAGAAGGGAAATAAGTAGGGGATTTATTTCCTGCAGCAAAGAATTTATAATACAGTTGGAGACATGAGAGATACACACAGAAAAATATGGACAGTAGCAGTAATCGAGAAGTATAGACAGTAAATTATAATGGATTTTGTTAGTCTAAGGATAGCTCACTCAGGACTAGAATAGTCAAGATGTATTTAACAGATAATTTGAGACATCAGGAACCTTGAAGGACTTGATAGGCTAACATCACAGAATTTTGGAATAAGAAGAAGCCTGCTAATCCTTTCATTTTATGTTTGTGGAAATGAACCCTTAGCAAGGTTAAGGCTTAAAAGTTTTTCCTAATAGTCCAGATGGGACTTGGATTATGGAATGATAATCATCTGGAAAGATGAAGGCTGAGAGGTATTTGAATAGACAAATCATAAATGGCTTGGTTAAGGTAAACAATGAATTTATTCACACAATTCTGGGATACTGGTTTTTCTTTAATAGATATAGGACTATTTAGGTAATCTGTGTCTTCTTGAATGAGTTTTGGTAATTGGTGTGGTAATTGGTCAGTGAATTTGTTCGTTTCATGAATTTGTTCAATTCATTTCAAATTATCAAATTGATTGGCATAAAGTTATTCCTAATGTTCCTGTATTATATTAATACTTTTTGTTTCTATAGGGTCTGTAGTGATGTTTCCTCTTTAATTCCTAATATTGGTAATTTGTATCTTCTTCCTCTGTTCTTGATTAAGCTGGCTAGAGGTTTATTGATCTTATTGATCTTTCCAGGGAATCAGCTTTTGGCTACATTCATTTTTTTATATTTTGTTTTACTGTTATTGGTTTCTGCTCTTTATTATTTTCTTCCCTTTGTTTTGGGTTTAATTTGCCCTTTCTATTTTCAGTTTCTTAAGGTGGAAGCTTGGATTATTGATTTGAAACCTTTTTTCTAGTATAAGCATTTAATAATGCTTTAAAGTTACTGCTAATCAGTGCTTTAGCTGTGCTACACAAATTTTGATATGTTGTGTTTTCTTTTTTGTTAAGTTTAATGTATTTTCTAATTTTCCTTGAGACTCCTTTTTTCAATGGATTATTTCACAATATTTGGGGACTTCCAGATATCTCTCTGTCACTGATTTCTAGCTTAATTCTGTTGTGGTCAGAGCACATATTTTATAGGATTTCAATTTGTTGATTTTTGTTTTTCGGCTCAGAATATGGCCTGTCTTGGCAAATGTACATATTCTGTTGCTGTTCTGTGTAGTGTTCTATAAATGTCAATTAAGTCGAGTTGGTTGATGCTGTTGTCTTCCATAGCCTTGCTAATTTTCTGTGTACTTGTTCTATTGAATATTGAGAAAGAGGTATTCAGATTTCGGCTATAATGTAGATTTGTCTAGCTGTGATTTTTTTTTTTTTTTTAAGGGAGAAGTAGTTTCATATTTCTTTTGGAATTCAGTTCACGCAAATGTTATAAGGCAACAATTCTCAGTTGGGGCGATAATGCTCTTCAGAGCATGTTTAGGAAATGAGTGAGGCCAGTTTTGCTTGTTTCAATGACTATAGTGTTGTTAGTGGGGATTAGTAGGTAGTTCCAGGGATGCTAAAATGTCATGCGGTGTTCAGGATAATCCAATCCAGTGAAGAAATGTTCTGCCCAAAATGTCAGTCATGTCCCCATTGAGTAACACTGATTAAACTCAATTTATCTATAGCAGAAAATGCATTGAAGTTTCAAAACATAAATTATGGATAGTTGTGTTGCAATAAAATTCCTAGCATATTTCATTATGTCACTAAAGTGGAATAGATATTTAAACAATGTTTTTCTTATATGTAGTCATTTTAAGACAGTTGCCTAATTTCCTGATTTCATTATTATTAACCCATATGTAATAAATTTACACATTAAACTGTGTCTACTAAATTTAATAGGTGAAACAGCTGAGGAATCGGGCAGATGAAGATGCTCGAATGATTCACATGAGTATGCAGATGGGTAATGAACCCCCCATTTCACTTAGAAGGGATCTGGAACATTTAATGCTCTTGGTAAGCCATTATATTGGAACGCTTGTCGTCTTTCCCTCCTTCCATTATTTTTTCTCCAACTTCGGAAAAATTTCAGGTCTAATACTTGAAATCCACCAGAGATTTCAATACAAATGTACTTTTTAATTTAAAGTAATTTTTGAGTCATAGGCATTTTCCCACAGCCTTTGCTTCCTCTTCGCAGATTGGTGAGCTGTACAAAAAGAATGCTTTTCATTTGGAGCTTGCTCTAGAATATTGGTGTCCCTCAGAGCCTCTTCAGACTTCCACGATCATAGGTTCTTATCTAGGGGTAGCTCATCAGCGACCCCCTCAACGCCAGGTGAGTAAAGACTCTGGTTTCCTACTTTTATACTCTAGTATGTTAATAGAGAGTCTTGAAAACACGAAAGATGTTACTCCCTGATGTTATTGATGTTAACGCAAATGACCACTAGTGTAACCTGTAGAAATTTACACTTTTCCCTTTTATTTAAGAAAATTTGCAACCCTTAAATTTAAGTTCTGATTATTTTGTAGTTTCTGTAGTTAGCCCTTTGTTAGATACTAGATGTGTGTTGAATCATTAGAGGCATAAAGGCATCCAGTTTCTTTATGTATCACTCACTTGAATATTGTTAGTATTTTAATCTGTCCTCTATAGCTTCAGTCTCCAAACCCCAGGCTGCAAACTGGTACTGGTTTGTGGCCTGTTAGGAACCAGGCCACACAGCAAGAGGTGAGCAGTGGGCAAGCGAGCAAAACTTCCTCTGCATTTACAGCCACTCCCCATCACTCACATCACCACATAAACTCCGCCTCCTGTTAGATCAACTGCGGCATGAGATTCTCATAGGAGCATGAACCCTACTATAAATTGTGCATGCGAGAGATCTAGGTTGCATGCTCCTTATGAGAATCTAATGCCTGATGATCTGAGATGGAGCTTAGGTGGCGATGCTAGTGCTGAGGCTGCAAATACAGATTGTCATTAGCAGAGAGGTTTGACTGCACAATAAATGTAATGCGCTCGAATCATCCCAAAACCATCCCCTACCCCCACCCCCTGGTCTTTGGAAAAATTGTCTTCCGTGAAACCGGTCTCTGGTGCCAAAAAGGTTTGGGACTGCTGCTCTACAGGCATGACAATAACCAATATACATAATTTTTATCAAGTTGGGGAAGATAGGATAGGTATAAGTATTAAAGAAATAGTCTTAGATGTTTTAATTGATGGCAAAATGCCTTTGAGTCTATAGATAATATAGGCAAAAGTCCATTTTTTATCCTCTGTTAACTGAAGTGTGATGTACAGAAGCAAATAAAATGGATTGCCATATCAGTGTTCATTTTTGGGGGAATTCTGTTCTAGAAGCTTTCATGCTATATATTTTTCATTTTTTCCGGAGGCTGGAATCAGATACCTTTTTTTTAAAAAACTGTGTTTCTTACATTTATTGTTTCAGTTTTTTCCTCATTTAAAAAAATTTTGGAGAAGGATTTAGTAAAAAATTTTAAAGATTTTTAAAAAAACTTTCCATTGTGAAAAATTCAAAACATATGGATGAGAGAATAATTATAATAAACACCCAACATCTTAATTTCACATCTGAAATTAATATCTTGCCATGTTTGCTTTATCTACCACTATTATTTTTACTGCTTTTATTTTAAAGTTAATTATAGGCAACATGACATTTCACCCCAGTAATTAAATAAGTATGTATCTCTTAAAAGTAAGGATATTTTTCTACATCATCATAAACCATTGTTACACTTAACAAATTTAACAATAATCTCCAGAGATCTGTTAACACTTTTAGTTCTAAGTTCTGACTGATGAGTCTGAATAATATTTTTACCTGATAATAGATTTATGGCATGAGCAAGAAAAAAGGAAAAACTAAGAAGTGGACTTAGAGAACAGGAGTATAGGAGTGTGGTATTGGTGGAACACAATTCACAGTCTGTTTAGGTTACCATCAAAAATGATTTCAAGTGTCTGGGATTTAGGAACTCTGGGTTCTAAGTATACCTTTGCATTTGCTGGTTGATTTTGGATGAGAAAATTTCTTCAGCTGTTTTTATGTATTTAAAATAGGAATAGCCTTATATTTCATGACACTGTGATGTTTTGAAAAAAATGTACTTTATGTTCACAAAGGTAATCTGTAATTGCATTAAATTGCTAATGATAGGCCTGAAAGAATAATTTTTCATAAATAGAATATCACTTAAATTTGTCTTTTACAAGGATTGAATCAGAGTACTTAGTTTTAGTTCATATGTAGTCTTTATCAGCTAGTTCATGTTGCCTTCATGTTCAGATATACATTATATAAATGATTTGCTTTTCTTTATTTTAGGTTGTCTTATCAAAGTTTGTTAGGCAAATGGGTGACCTGTTGCCTCCCACTATTTATATTCCTTATTTGAAAATGCTCCAGGGGTTGGCCAGTGGGCCCCAGTGTGCCCACTACTGTTTCAGCCTGCTCAAAGTCAATGGTAGTAGTCATGGTAAGGAAAATCTCAATGTTCTTAAAATTCATCCTTATACTCTTAAGTTCAGTATCTCACTGTGTACTAAATAATACTGGCTATTTGTGCTAGGTTCTGCCACAGGTATAAATTATTTTTATGGTAATAAGGGGAAAGAAGCACACTGGTGGCTTTATGCATAGTGATGCCTTGATCATGGTCTCACAGATTGGGGAATTTTGCCATTCTCCTTTATAAAATACAGCTTAACAAATCAGAATTAATATGTATGAATTTTCAAGAACATATCTGGTGCACAAACCAAAGTATATAACCTCGCCACATAAATTCGATTTCTTTAATTTATCTTCATAAGTACTTGTTTTCTAAATATCTGTATTTAGAATTTTTCTCTTGACCCTCTCCTAATTTCCTCATTTAATTTTCAGACTTAGGTCTAGTAAAACCAAAAACACTGCAAAAGGGGAAAAAAATCAAACATCTGCTTTGTTAGATACTTATTATTTTCATTTTTACATGTGAAGAAACAGGTTTAGATAAGTAATTTACTCAAGGTTACAAGTAATTGGGAAGCCGTGATTAGAACTGAGATTTGCCTGGCTCTAAAGCCGGTGTTTTGATTACTCTGTCAAGGCCTGCCTGTGTAGTATGCTATGCTTTGGTTTCCAGTGCTTGGTATGTAATAAAATAGTGTAATTTATAAATCTAGACTGTGTTTATCTCTTTCTTTGGGAATTCAGACTCAACATTTGTGAATTATTCTGTGGGAAAAAGCAGTCCTAGATAGTTACATGACAGCATAGAGAACTCTTCTGGATATAAAATAGGTAACTGACATCTGAAAGTAATTTCCCTTTACTTTAACATGGATACCATCCCTTTCTTAAAAATTAATCCAGAGGAAAAACTAATCCTGAGTTCTAGCTCACATATTGTAACCCATTTCCAACATACTACTTATCTAGGATAAAGATTGCCTTTGTGCTAAGACAAAGGCAGACAAAGTTTATTATTTTTTGTGTTTTTTTTTTTTTCATTGAGACACAGTCTTGTTCTGTTGCCCAGGCTGGAGTGCAGTGGTGCGATCATTGCTTACTGTGGCCTTGAACTCCTGGGCTCATGTGATCCTCCCACTTCAGCTAGGACTACAGGCATGAGCCACCATGCCTGGCTAATTTTTAAAATTTTTGTAGAGATAGGGGTCTCACGATGTTGCCCAGGCCAGTCTGGAACTCCTGGCCTCAAGTGACCCTCCTCACTTGGCCTCCCAAAGTGCTGGGATTACAGACATGAGACGTTGCATCTGGCCCCAAAGTTTTTTGTTTTAAATTAGTTTTCTCTTCATTTCTAAGCAAATTCCTAGCCAGTTTTGAAAGAAAATTCTGTGCTATCTTTTTTTATAGTTGAAAATATTCAGGGAGCAGGTGGCAGTCCTGTTTCTTGGGAACATTTCTTTCATTCCTTAATGCTTTACCATGAACACCTCCGGAAGGATCTTCCAAGTGCAGATAGCGTCCAGTACCGTCACCTTCCTTCACGTGGCATCACCCAGAAGGAGCAAGATGGATTGATTGCTTTTTTACAGCTCACATCTACCATCATTACTTGGGTAGGTCACTCATCCACAGCATAATTTTATTTGCATTCTAGCATAGTGGCATTTTAAGGGCCCAGACATATTCTTTTAATGCTTAAAGTTTATGAATGGTAAATTTAGCATATATATATATATATATAGTGTGTATGTATATATATATATACATACACACTATATGTATATAGTATTCTGTCCTTAAGCTCTTTGTTTTCTTGACCTCTAGTGGAAGTTATGGTAGCCCTACTCATTGGCATAATCTTAGTATGAATATAATAGCCCGAAAGAAAATAGAAGGACAAATAAGAATCACTTGTTGGATACACATCCTTCTAGGTTTCCTAGCATGTGTGTGTTGATATGTGTGTATATACATAAAGAATATTTTTAATTAATAAAAGGTTTTTTTACTGAATTACTTTTCTTCTCCTTACACCAAACCATCTTACCTGCCACTAACAAATTAGTCTTTGTAAAAAACATTATTTGCATTAATGTACATAATTTCCCAACTCAGAAACATGTTTTAGTTGTTTCCATTGTTCACTAAAGCAAAATTAAGTTGCTCAGCCTAACATTCTTCTCTGAAGGATAGAAATAGTGTCTTCTAATTTTTTGGTTTTTCTAATAATGCCTAATGTTATTAGGCACCAAAATATCAAGTTAGTAATTTCTCATTGAATTAAAATGGAGATGGTAGGGGAGGATAGGGAGACATTGGTTAACAGATACAAAATTAACAGCTAGATAGGAAGAATAAGTTCTATTGTTCTATAGCATTGTAGGAAAAATGTAGTTAACAATAATTTATTGTATATGTTCAAAAAGCTAGAAGAGAGGATTTTGAATGTTCCCAGCACAAAGAAATGATAAACATTTGAAGTGATTTATTCATTACCCTGATTTGATCATTAAACTTTGTAGACATGTATCGAAAGATCACTCTGTAACCCATAAATATGTAGTTATTTATTTATTTATTTTTTTTTTGAGACAGAGTCTCTGTTGCCTGCGTTGTTAGAGTGCCATGGCGTCAGACTAGCTCACAGCAACCTCAGACTCCTGGTTTCAAGTGATCCTACTGCCTCAGCCTCCCGAGTAGCTGGGACTACGGGCATGTGCCACCATGCCTGGCTAATTTTTTCTATATATTTTTAGTTGTCTGATTAATTTCTTTCTATTTTTGGTAGAGACGGGGTCTCGCTCTTGCTCAGGCTGGTCTCGAACTCCTGAGCTCAAACAATCCGTCCACCTCGGCCTCCCAGAGTGCTAGGATTACAGGCGTGAGCCACTGCGCCCGGCCCTGTAGTTATTACATGTCAAATAAAAATAATGAAGTGATACTTGATACCAAATATTTCCATTTTTTCCCCTCAGAAAAGGACAAGGTATTTATTCCTTCATATATTATATTGCTGTATAATATATTGACATTGTTCCAGAAAGGATTTAAAATGCCTAGGTACGATATTTGTGGCCCTGGCAGACCATTTATCTCTGTTTGTATTATTTTCCATACTTGTAGCTGCAAAAGTAGTTCTACAAAGACTATTTCTCTTCCATTCTTTAGGTTGACTGAACTAGTGATCTGATTCGAACCACTGGTAGAATTCAAACATGAATTAAATGATGGGCTTATCCTTGTTTTATTATGTATTAAACCTATGAGGACGCAGTGTAGTGCTAGCAATTTAGATGATTGGTGGCCATTTTTCTTAACTTTTGAGAATGGAAAGTCTCTCTTACTCTTTTTGTGTTCAATTCTCAGAGTGAAAATGCTCGTTTGGCACTTTGTGAACATCCTCAGTGGACCCCTGTTGTGGTAATTCTGGGTCTCCTGCAATGCAGTATTCCCCCTGTTCTAAAAGCTGAGCTACTGAGGACACTTGCAGCTTTTGGAAAATCTCCTGAAATCGCTGCTTCCCTCTGGCAGTCATTGGAATACACTCAGGTAGCATTATGAATTCCCTTTCTTATTATTCTAATTTGAAAAGTGAGGCTTGATAATACTGTAGAAGCATGAGCATTTGATTGAGACTTATTCTATATCATGAACTTCTCAACTAGAGTTAACGGTTTGGGGACTGAAAAGCAACGGAAACTAATAGGCTTGGGTTTTTCTCTTGTATCAGTTGATAACTTCATGAGGCTGCTGGAGACTGGTTTTTCATGTACTACAACTCTCTTAAGATCTTGTTTTTCAATGACTGTAAGATAATACTAGAACAGAATTCCTTTACTCTGTCTTTAGACCAGTCTAATGTAAGCCTTCAGAAGTCATCTGCACTCGTGGGGAAATGTGGGGAATGTCTGTTTTTCTTTTCTGCTCCTTCTGTGTCCTTCCTGACCCATACCAGAAGAGTGAAGTATCTCTGTAGAGCTAATGTGTGGTCACTGGAGTTGTTTTCCCATTAAAGGGTAGGTCCAACTGTTAGCCACGTTTGCACAGTAATTTTACCAGCAACCAGAAGACTTTTTATTGGTGGTCACGAAGGCTTATTGCCAGGACCATAAACTTAACTTTGGACAAAGTGGGAGTGCAATAGTAGGAATTTTTGACTTCTGCACACTGAGGGAATATACCTGTGCAGACATGGGAGGGAAAATAAATGGGCGATTTAATGATTGAGGTCTCAGTGACTTCAGAATTATGAACTTTTTCCGTCCCTAAATATAAGCTGTCTTGGAAGTTTTCTGTCAAGTATAGTTATTCTGTATGTGATAAAGTGAAAAAGAAAAATAAGGATGTGCTTTATAGAAATATCTCTAGGAAAATGGTTAGGTAGAATATTTGTTTGTCTTAGAAGTAATATAACACAAGGGGGCCTGTAATTCTAACTCATTAGTCATAGAAGTAACCATTTTTTAAATTAAAAAAAAAGTTTTTTTTTAGAGATGGTCTCGCCGTGTTGTCCAGGCTGGAGTGCAGTGGTGCAATCATAGCTCACTGCAACCTCAAACTCCTGGGGTCAAGGGATCCTCCTGCCTCAGCCTCTCAAGTAGCTGGGACTACAGGTGCATGCCACGCCTGGCTAATTTTTAAATTTTTTTTGTAGACTAGGTCTCACTATATTGCCCACACTAGTCTCAAACTCCTGGCCTCAAGTGATCCTCCTGCCTCAACCCCCAAAAGGAAACCTATTAATAAGCTTACTTTTGATTTTCTGGTGCCAAAAATAGGGCTGATTGTAAACAGACCAGTGTGTTGAATATTGGTGAGATTTCATCCCATACATCCCTTTTAAGATCATTCCTAGAATATCTGAGAGGAAATTTGCTGAAAAACCATCTTATGTGCTCTTAGATATTATATGTTTTCAGAACTCCAATCGAAATTTCTACCTGAACCTGACAGAATTGCTAATGAAAGTCCGTCAGGGACTCCTCAATTGTCATTTCTGGTGGGCGTTGTGAGATGTGTGGGTGCGGTGGGTGAGGTACACAACTATTACGTTGCCAAGCTACTACTGTTCATTGATGAATGAGGAACGCTCCTGACATCTGCTTCTTACTGTTTTAAGATCCTACAGACCGTCAGGGTTCCAAGCCAGAGGCAAGCTATTGGTATTGAGGTAAAGTTTTCCTTTTAGTTTAAATGCTATATTCCTTCATACATAAAAAGACTCTGATAAAAAGACTCTGAAAACTTATTCTTAACTCTATTAAATTTCTGTAATTTTCAAATTTAATATATTTTCATTTGGAGGGTTTTCTGATCAGTGTTGAAATTGAGATGAAACTTAATGAAAGGAACCAAAATATTTAATGTTTCAGAGTTGAGTTCAGATGGCTACATGGCAGTCATCCAAACCAAGAGTTCTTGATTTGAACTAAGTTAGGTTACTCGAGTCAACTTGAAGTGAGAATTTAATTGTTTGAGCTACTTTTCTATCTACTCTCTTGTTATCTTTTTTAAAGAAACATTAAAGATTTCTATTTTTAATTCAAGGTTGGGGACAATATGTGGGAATTTGCAGTTATTTCATCTGACTCATCTAGATTCATGTAATATCTTTGTATCTTTTCCTCTAAATGAAAAGTGGTATTATCTGTTATGTGTCTTTTGGTGTGATATAGCACTGTTGATGAGTTAATGTCTGCAAAGTGCTCTACACTTCATAGCTGGTAGTTTTATATTATCAATTTTTTTTTTTTTTACTTTTCTTTGGAAGGTTGAACTAAACGAAATAGAATCCCGGTGTGAAGAATACCCGTTGACGCGGGCCTTTTGCCAGCTCATCAGTACCCTGGTGGAAAGCTCATTTCCTTCTAATTTGGGTGCTGGACTGCGGCCCCCTGGGTTTGACCCTTATTTGCAGTTCCTCAGAGATTCTGTGTTTCTCCGATTCCGTACAAGAGCTTACCGGAGAGCAGCTGAAAAGGTGATGTCCAGAGAAAAAACTTTTTCCTCCTTACTCATTCACTGCTGCTTTTTCTTTTATCAGAGGTATAAGGTGCTAAAAACACATGTTAGTTTTTGAAAGGTAGTAAAATTCATAGTCTTAATTCTGAAATGTCTGTGGTCTGATTCGTTTATATGCACTGAAAAATAAATTTGGGCATTAAAACCAAAGCACTGACACATTAGTGATCAGTAATCTAAATGATAGGAGTTCATAGTAATTCACATTCTTAATTGAACAAATTTTGACTGAAATTCAACCCAAAATGTCACATGTTTGTTGGAAATACACTGCTGTACCTGTCTTGGGATGATTTAGGTTAGGGATCAGAATAAGTTTAACTTACATATTAATTTCTGTATGAGTAGCACTGGCTTGTGAAGTGTTGCCTTAGTGGGAAGGAGTATTGTGATCCATTGGGCGTGTCTGCCATGGATGGAGGCTAAGGGAGCACTGATATTTATGCACATATTTGCTCTGGTTGCAAGATGCTCATGACTGAGCTTATCGTAATATATCATCTTATGTAATTCCAATATTACTGTGAGGCAGGTACTATTAATATTCCCATTTTACAGATGGAGGCTTAGCAAGGTTAAGGAACTTGCCTAAGGTCCAGGACCAGGATTTGAACGTAGGACTCTGATTCCAGATCCAAGCTCATAACCACTAAGCTATGTAAGAAACTCTTCCAGGTTCTGATGTAATTCACTTCAGTCTATAATACTGTTTATTACCTCACAGAATATGCTTGAATGTATTTTGTAGGAACATTTTTTGCTTTATTTATATAGTTTGCTATTTTTGAACCTGCTGGGTTTTTGTCATATTAATAATTATAAAAATAATTTAGTTCATGCTAATTTGGGGCAATTAGGAAAATATAGTAAAATAAAAGAAGAAATTATATCACCCTTGATCCTGTTGCCAAAGGGAGGATAACTACTTCTGGTCTTTTTCCTATGCATATATATTTAGATAACATTTGAGATAGTTAGTTATATTACTTTGTATTCCTTTTTTGCCGCTTAGCATCATGAGGATTTTTCATGTAATTAGAGATTTTTTTCTTTTTTTTTTTTTTTTTTTTTTTTTTTTTTTTTTTTAAAATTTTTTTTTTTTTTTTTTTTTTTTTTTTTTTTTTTTTTTTTACCTATTTTCATAGTTTCCGAAACACAGAGATTCATTGAAAATAGTCTTTTTAGTGACTACATAATATCCGTTCCTTGTATCTAGCATAGTTTATTTATTCATTTCCCTATCATTGGACATAGCTAGTTCTTAACACTTGGTCACAAATAACTGAAGTTCGTTTTTTGTCAATTGCTTCCCAGGTAGTAAAAATAAATACTGAGAGGGGTGTACATTTTATTTAAGCTTTAGAACTACCTTGTTAACATATATTTCCTGATTGGATGAAGACAATAACAGCACCCATGTCTCATTAATAAAAGTCATTTCAGATGAATAATGGATGCTGATAATTGCAATCTCTTCAACAAAATGTTCTGACACTTTTTTGCACTTGTTTTAAATACCTCGTGTTCTTTTTCCTGAAAAGGTCGTTATGACCTGAGTGTTTAGAGATTCATTCAGCTGCATTCTTTCCAGATGTTACCACTTTTCACCCGTGCATAGCTACACTTCAAGTGATGCTGCTTTCCCTGCTGCTATTGATTTCAGTTCCACCCCAGCATATTTACTCTAAAAAATTTTCTCTTAATTTTGTGGGCTTATTTTACTTGAAAGTCTTCTCGAGGCTTAACCTGTATGACTCTATTTTAGGATGCTAGCTGCGCACAAAAACAGTGCTTTGAATTGAGATAAATAGCAAATACAGAGTGTTAGAGGCAGTGTATCAATCATAAAATCTGTTATTATGTGGTAATATGTCTTTTTTATTTAAATAAATTTCTTTGAAAATTTTGGAAAATATAAAAAAGTGAATAATTTTAAAATAATAATAAAAAGTCATCCTATATTCCCATTCCCAAACTCAGGCATGATAAAATTATGTGCAATGGAAATAATGATTTTAAAATAATTTTAAAAACTACCCTGTCTATAATGACCAAACCAGTCTTATTACAATAATTTGCAGTGGGTTTTTTAAGCAAAATTTTAATTTTACTGTCTGTATAGTTGTACATAATTTTCCTTTGGCAAAAGTACTTTTCCTTACTTGGTTCATGACTTTTAAATACATTTTTAATAAGAAACTGATAATGTGGTCATTTGGGGCAAGCCTACCAGTGATTGTGTCTTCTTATCTTCTTTGACTATAGCCATGGGATGGAAGCCTGGTCTAAGAATTAAAAGACCTGTGCTTGACTTCCAGCCTGTTTGCTGCCAAGCTTTATGTATGGTCTTAGAGGATTCATTCATTCACTGCGCTGAGCTTCACTGGCTTCACTTATTAACATAAAGATGATTAGATAAGATGATTTCTTAGATCTTTCCCAGCTAAGATTCTTAGAGACAATGTGAAATATTTGATACTTGGAGAAGGGTCCAAATCTTATGTTTAATTGTAAAGTGACTGTGACTGCATACCAAATGCTTTAGATTTGTCAATGAAGCCCAAACATCTGCTATAAAAATATGTCTTTATTAGTAATGAATTAAAAAATGTTTTACCTTGAAAATGAGCCAATTCATTATCTGTTAGCAAAATAAAGCAAAATAAATTGAGATTTCTTTATTACTTAGTATAAATTTAAAGTAGATGAGGGACTTCCCTCATTTTCTGGAGAAAAAAGTAGGAGGAATGAAAAGCCTGGCAAGGCTACCTTAACCTTGTACTATTTTATTGTTATTGAAATATTTATGTCTTTCTATAGTGGGAAGTTGCGGAGGTTGTTTTGGAAGTGTTTTATAAATTGCTCAGAGATTATGAGCCTCAGCTTGAAGATTTTGTAGACCAGTTTGTGGAACTACAAGGTAATTTAATTCTGTCACTTTCAAACAAGGCATCAGCTATTTATATAGCTATTTGTTATTTATACGTTATATATTATATGCAAGTTAAAATTATTTATATTTATAAATATTAGAGTTTAATTTTTTCTTTCATTGTTTTAATCATTTTAATTGTTCTGTTTGAGAGAAAATAAATTTTACCAAATGGAAGATCAAAAACACTGTGTTATTGCTTCTTTAATGAGTTAATATATAATAAGTGACTGCTATTTGCAGATCAGTCCTTACAGAAATTACTACTGTATATAATCTGTGTCACTGTCTCTAAATTAAACTTGCCTTCATCTATTTAGGTGCCATTTAATTTACAAATCTCATATATTTCATATAAATCAAGAGTGTGACAAAGATACTAATTCATCATCTCTTGGATTATGTTATATTCTATTTAGGAGAGGAAATCATCGCCTATAAGCCACCTGGATTTAGTCTGATGTATCATCTTCTGAATGAGTCACCAATGTTGGAACTTGTTCTTAGTTTACTGGAAGAAGGAGTTAAGCAGCTTGATACCTATGCCCCTTTTCCTGGTATGTGCCTGAAAGTCTTTATGTATTGAAAACTGTTTTGATGTTTTTATCTTTTGTAAACTGAGAGTTTGAAATAGCTTATCTCTGAAGTTCTTTTTCAGTGTAAG